>JAWNOE010000185.1:0-16255 GCA_035046095.1 Drosophila pseudotakahashii | reverse complement strand
CGGATCCCTAAGCGGAATACCTTTTTAAGTTTGTGATTTGAAAATAGGGTAATCTGCATTAAAATATTTTACTTTGAAAGATGGTCGATTTTTGACTGACTTATAGCGGTAATTTGAAGTTTTCGATGACTTGCCGAAAAATGGCCCCCATACACACTTCCAAAGCCCATAACTCGGCCAATCGGGCTCGGATCCCTAAGCGGAATACCTTTTTAAGTTTGTGATTTGAAAATAGGGTAATCTGCATTAAAATATTTTACTTTGGAAGATAGTCGATTTTTGACTGACTTATAGCGGTAATTTGAAGTTTTCGATGACTTGCCGAAAAATGGGCCCCATTCACACTTCCAAAGCCGATAACTCGGTCAATCGGGCTCGGATTCCTAAGCGCCTTACCTTTTTAAATTTGTGATTTGAAAATAGGGTAATCTACATTAAAATATTTTACTTTGGAAGATATTCGATTTTTGACTGACTTATAGCGGTAATTTGAAGTTTTCGATGACTTGCCGAAAAATGGGCCCGATACACACTTCCAAAGCCGATAACTCGGTCAATCGGGCTCGGATTCCTAAGCGCCTTACCTTTTTAAATTTGTGATTTGAAAATAGGGTAATCTGCATTAAAATATTTTACTTTGAAAGATGGTCGATTTTTGACTGGTTTTATGGCGGAAATTTGAAGTTTTCGATGACTTGCCGAGAAATGGCCCCCATACACACTTCCAAAGCCCATAACTCGGCCAATAGGGCTCGGATCCCTAAGCGGAATACCTTTTTAAGTTTGTGATTTGAAAATAGGGTAATCTGCATTAAAATATTTTACTTTGGAAGATAGTCGATTTTTGACTGAC
Organism: Drosophila pseudotakahashii; assembly: GCA_035046095.1. NCBI lineage: Eukaryota > Metazoa > Arthropoda > Insecta > Diptera > Drosophilidae > Drosophila > Drosophila pseudotakahashii. Next base: position 15,402 of record JAWNOE010000185.1, on the reverse strand, counting down.
TTATAGCGGTAATTTGAAGTTTTCGATGACTTGCCGAAAAATGGGCCTCATACACACTTCCAAAGCCCATAACTCGGTCAATCGGGCTCGGATCCCTAAGCGGAATACCTTTTTAAGTTTGTGATTTCAAAATAGGGTAATCTACATTAAAATATTTTACTTTGGAAGATATTCGATTTTTGACTGACTTATAGCGGTAATTTGAAGTTTTCGATGACTTGCCGAAAAATGGGCCCGATACACACTTCCAAAGCCGATAACTCGGTCAATCGGGCTCGGATTCCTAAGCGCCTTACCTTTTTAAATTTGTGATTTGAAAATAGGGTAATCTGCATTAAAATATTTTACTTTGGAAGATAGTCGATTTTTGACTGACTTATAGCGGTAATTTGAAGTTTTCGATGACTTGCCGAAAAATGGGCCCATACACACTTCCAAAGCCGATAACTCGGTCAATCGGGCTCGGATTCCTAAGCGGAATACCTTTTTAAATTTGTGATTTGAAAATAGGGTAATCTGCATTAAAATATTTTACTTTGGAAGATAGTCGATTTTTGACTGACTTATAGCGGTAATTTGAAGTTTTCGATGACTTGCCGAAAAATGGGCCCCATTCACACTTCCAAAGCCGATAACTCGGTCAATCGGGCTCGGATTCCTAAGCGCCTTACCTTTTTAAATTTGTGATTTGAAAATAGGGTAATCTACATTAAAATATTTTACTTTGGAAGATATTCGATTTTTGACTGACTTATAGCGGTAATTTGAAGTTTTCGATGACTTGCCGAAAAATGGGCCCGATACACACTTCCAAAGCTGATAAATCGGTCAATCGGGCTCGGATTCCTAAGCGCCTTACCTTTTTAAATTTGTGATTTGAAAATAGGGTAATCTGCATTAAAATATTTTACTTTGAAAGATGGTCGATTTTTGACTGGTTTTATGGCGGAAATTTGAAGTTTTCGATGACTTGCCGAGAAATGGCCCCCATACACACTTCCAAAGCCCATAACTCGGCCAATCGGGCTCGGATCCCTAAGCGGAATACCTTTTTAAGTTTGTGATTTGAAAATAGTGTAATCTGCATAAAAAAATATATTACTTTGAAAGATAGTCGATTTTTGACTGACTTATAGCGGTAATTTGAAGTTTTCGATGACTTGCCGAAAAATGGGCCCCATACACACTTCCAAAGCCGATAACTCGGTCAATCGGGCTCGGATTCCTAAGCGGAATACCTTTTTAAATTTGTGATTTGAAAATAGGGTAATCTACATTAAAATATTTTACTTTGGAAGATATTCGATTTTTGACTGACTTATAGCGGTAATTTGAAGTTTTCGATGACTTGCCGAAAAATGGGCCCGATACACACTTCCAAAGCCGATAACTCGGTCAATCGGGCTCGGATTCCTAAGCGCCTTACCTTTTTAAATTTGTGATTTGAAAATAGGGTAATCTGCATTAAAATATTTTACTTTGAAAGATGGTCGATTTTTGACTGGTTTTATGGCGGAAATTTGAAGTTTTCGATGACTTGCCGAGAAATGGCCCCCATACACACTTCCAAAGCCCATAACTCGGCCAATAGGGCTCGGATCCCTAAGCGGAATACCTTTTTAAATTTGTGATTTGAAAATAGGGTAATCTGCATTAAAATATTTTACTTTGGAAGATAGTCGATTTTTGACTGACTTATAGCGGTAATTTGAAGTTTTCGATGACTTGCCGAAAAATGGGCCCCATTCACACTTCCAAAGCCGATAACTCGGTCAATCGGGCTCGGATTCCTAAGCGCCTTACCTTTTTAAATTTGTGATTTGAAAATAGGGTAATCTGCATTAAAATATTTTACTTTGAAAGATGGTCGATTTTTGACTGGTTTTATAGCGGAAATTTGAAGTTTTCGATGACTTGCCGAGAAATGGCCCCCATACACACTTCCAAAGCCCATAACTCGGCCAATAGGGCTCGGATCCCTAAGCGGAATACCTTTTTAAGTTTGTGATTTGAAAATAGTGTAATCTGCATAAAAAAATATATTACTTAGAAAGATAGTCGATTTTTGACTGACTTAAAGCGGTAATTTGAAGTTTTCGATGACTTGCCGAAAAATGGGCCTCATACACACTTCCAAAGCCCATAACTCGGTCAATCGGGCTCGGATTCCTAAGCGCATTACCTTTTTAAATTTGTGATTTGAAAATAGGGTAATCTACATTAAAATATTTTACTTTGGAAGATAGTCGATTTTTGACTGACTTATAGCGGTAATTTGAAGTTTTCGATGACTTGCCGAAAAATGGGCCCGATACACACTTCCAAAGCCGATAACTCGGTCAATCGGGCTCGGATTCCTAAGCGCCTTACCTTTTTAAATTTGTGATTTGAAAATAGGGTAATCTGCATTAAAATATTTTACTTTGAAAGATGGTCGATTTTTGACTGGTTTTATGGCGGAAATTTGAAGTTTTCGATGACTTGCCGAGAAATGGCCCCCATACACACTTCCAAAGCCCATAACTCGGCCAATAGGGCTCGGATCCCTAAGCGGAATACCTTTTTATGTTTGTGATTTGAATATAGGGTAATCTGCATTAAAATATTTTACTTTGGAAGATAGTCGATTTTTGACTGACTTATAGCGGTAATTTGAAGTTTTCGATGACTTGCCGAAAATGGGCCCCATTCACACTTCCAAAGCCGATAACTCGGTCAATCGGGCTCGGATTCCTAAGCGCCTTACCTTTTTAAATTTGTGATTTGAAAATAGGGTAATCTGCATTAAAATATTTTACTTTGGAAGATATTCGATTTTTGACTGACTTATAGCGGTAATTTGAAGTTTTCGATGACTTGCCGAAAAATGGGCCCCATACACACTTCCAAAGCCGATAACTCGGTCAATCGGGCTCGGATTCCTAAGCGCCTTACCTTTTTAAATTTGTGATTTGAAAATAGGGTAATCTGCATTAAAATATTTTACTTTGGAAGATAGTCGATTTTTGACTGGTTTTATGGCGGTAATTTGAAGTTTTCGATGACTTGCCGAGAAATGGGCCCCATACACACTTCCAAAGCCCATAACTCGGCCAATAGGGCTCGGATCCCTAAGCGGAATACCTTTTTAAGTTTGTGATTTGAAAATAGTGTAATCTGCATAAAAAAATATATTACTTAGAAAGATAGTCGATTTTTGACTGACTTATAGCGGTAATTTGAAGTTTTCGATGACTTGCCGAAAAATGGGCCCCATACACACTTCCAAAGCCGATAACTCGGTCAATCGGGCTCGGATCCCTAAGCGGAATACCTTTTTAAGTTTGTGATTTCAAAATAGGGTAATCTACATTAAAATATTTTACTTTGGAAGATATTCGATTTTTGACTGACTTATAGCGGTAATTTGAAGTTTTCGATGACTTGCCGAAAAATGGGCCCGATACACACTTCCAAAGCCGATAACTCGGTCAATCGGGCTCGGATTCCTAAGCGCCTTACCTTTTTAAATTTGTGATTTGAAAATAGGGTAATCTGCATTAAAATATTTTACTTTGGAAGATAGTCGATTTTTGACTGACTTATAGCGGTAATTTGAAGTTTTCGATGACTTGCCGAAAAATGGGCCCCATACACACTTCCAAAGCCGATAACTCGGTCAATCGGGCTCGGATTCCTAAGCGCCTTACCTTTTAAGTTTGTGATTTGAAAATAGGGTAATCTGCATTAAAATATTTTACTTTGAAAGATGGTCGATTTTTGACTGGTTTTATGGCGGTAATTTGAAGTTTTCGATGACTTGCCGAGAAATGGGCCCCATACACACTTCCAAAGCCCATAACTCGGTCAATAGGGCTCGGATCCCTAAGCGGAATACCTTTTTAAGTTTGTGATTTGAAAATAGGGTAATCTGCATTAAAATATTTTACTTTGGAAGATAGTCGATTTTTGACTGACTTATAGCGGTAATTTGAAGTTTTCGATGACTTGCCGAAAAATGGGCCCCATACACACTTCCAAAGCCGATAACTCGGTCAATCGGGCTCGGATTCCTAAGCGCCTTACCTTTTTAAATTTGTGATTTGAAAATAGGGTAATCTGCATTAAAATATTTTACTTTGAAAGATAGTCGATTTTTGACTGGTTTTATGGCGGAAATTTGAAGTTTTCGATGACTTGCCGAGAAATGGCCCCCATACACACTTCCAAAGCCCATAACTCGGTCAATCGGGCTCGGATCCCTAAGCGGAATACCTTTTTAAGTTTGTGATTTGAAAATAGGGTAATCTGCATTAAAATATTTTACTTTGGAAGATAGTCGATTTTTGACTGACTTATAGCGGTAATTTGAAGTTTTCGATGACTTGCCGAAAAATGGGCCCATACACACTTCCAAAGCCGATAACTCGGTCAATCGGGCTCGGATTCCTAAGCGCCATACCTTTTTAAATTTGTGATTTGAAAATAGGGTAATCTGCATTAAAATATTTTACTTTGGAAGATATTCGATTTTTGACTGACTTATAGCGGTAATTTGAAGTTTTCGATGACTTGCCGAAAAATGGGCCCGATACACACTTCCAAAGCCGATAACTCGGTCAATCGGGCTCGGATTCCTAAGCGCCTTACCTTTTTAAATTTGTGATTTGAAAATAGGGTAATCTGCATTAAAATATTTTACTTTGGAAGATATTCGATTTTTGACTGACTTATAGCGGTAATTTGAAGTTTTCGATGACTTGCCGAAAAATGGCCCCGATACACACTTCCAAAGCTGATAACTCGGTCAATCGGGCTCGGATTCCTAAGCGCCTTACCTTTTTAATTTGTGATTTGAAAATAGGGTAATCTGCATTAAAATATTTTACTTTGAAAGATGGTCGATTTTTGACTGGTTTTATGGCGGAAATTTGAAGTTTTCGATGACTTGCCGAGAAATGGCCCCCATACACACTTCCAAAGCCCATAACTCGGCCAATAGGGCTCGGATCCCTAAGCGGAATACCTTTTTAAGTTTGTGATTTGAAAATAGGGTAATCTGCATTAAAATATTTTACTTTGAAAGATAGTCGATTTTTGACTGATTTATAGCGGTAATTTGAAGTTTTCGATGACTTGCCGAAAAATGGGCCCCATACACACTTCCAAAGCCCATAACTCGGTCAATCGGGCTCGGATTCCTAAGCGCCTTACCTTTTTAAGTTTGTGATTTGAAAATAGGGTAATCTGCATTAAAATATTTTACTTTGGAAGATAGTCGATTTTTGACTGATTTTATGGCGGTAATTTGAAGTTTTCGATGACTTGCCGAGAAATGGGCCCCATACACACTTCCAAAGCCGATAACTCGGTCAATCGGGCTCGGATCCCTAAGCGGAATACCTTTTTAAGTTTGTGATTTGAAAATAGGGTAATCTGCATTAAAATATTTTACTTTGAAAGATAGTCGATTTTTGACTGACTTATAGCGGTAATTTGAAGTTTTCGATGACTTGCCGAAAAATGGGCCTCATACACACTTCCAAAGCCCATAACTCGGTCAATCGGGCTCGGATCCCTAAGCGGAATACCTTTTTAATTTGTGATTTGAAAATAGGGTAATCTACATTAAAATATTTTACTTTGGAAGATATTCGATTTTTGACTGACTTATAGCGGTAATTTGAAGTTTTCGATGACTTGCCGAAAAATGGGCCCGATACACACTTCCAAAGCTGATAAATCGGTCAATCGGGCTCGGATTCCTAAGCGCCTTACCTTTTTAAATTTGTGATTTGAAAATAGGGTAATCTGCATTAAAATATTTTACTTTGAAAGATGGTCGATTTTTGACTGGTTTTATGGCGGAAATTTGAAGTTTTCGATGACTTGCCGAAAAATGGCCCCCATACACACTTCCAAAGCCCATAACTCGGCCAATAGGGCTCGGATCCCTAAGCGGAATACCTTTTTAAATTTGTGATTTGAAAATAGGGTAATCTGCATTAAAATATTTTACTTTGAAAGATGGTCGATTTTTGACTGATTTTATGGCGGTAATTTGAAGTTTTCGATGACTTGCCGAGAAATGGCCCCCATACACACTTCCAAAGCCCATAACTCGGCCAATCGGGCTCGGATCCCTAAGCGGAATACCTTTTTATGTTTGTGATTTGAAAATAGGGTAATCTGCATTAAAATATTTTACTTTGGAAGATAGTCGATTTTTGACTGACTTATAGCGGTAATTTGAAGTTTTCGATGACTTGCCGAAAAATGGGCCCCATACACACTTCCAAAGCCGATAACTCGGTCAATCGGGCTCGGATCCCTAAGCGCAATACCTTTTTAAGTTTGTGATTTGAAAATAGGGTAATCTACATTAAAATATTTTACTTTGGAAGATATTCGATTTTTGACTGACTTATAGCGGTAATTTGAAGTTTTCGATGACTTGCCGAAAAATGGGCCCGATACACACTTCCAAAGCCGATAACTCGGTCAATCGGGCTCGGATTCCTAAGCGCCTTACCTTTTTAAATTTGTGATTTGAAAATAGGGTAATCTGCATTAAAATATTTTACTTTGGAAGATATTCGATTTTTGACTGACTTATAGCGGTAATTTGAAGTTTTCGATGACTTGCCGAAAAATGGGCCCGATACACACTTCCAAAGCCGATAACTCGGTCAATCGGGCTCGGATTCCTAAGCGCCTTACCTTTTTAAATTTGTGATTTGAAAATAGGGTAATCTGCATTAAAATATTTTACTTTGGAAGATAGTCGATTTTTGACTGACTTATAGCGGTAATTTGAAGTTTTCGATGACTTGCCGAAAAATGGCCCCGATACACACTTCCAAAGCTGATAACTCGGTCAATCGGGCTCGGATTCCTAAGCGCCTTACCTTTTTAAATTTGTGATTTGAAAATAGGGTAATCTGCATTAAAATATTTTACTTTGGAAGATATTCGATTTTTGACTGACTTATAGCGGTAATTTGAAGTTTTCGATGACTTGCCGAAAAATGGGCCCGATACACACTTCCAAAGCCGATAACTCGGTCAATCGGGCTCGGATTCCTAAGCGCCTTACCTTTTTAAATTTGTGATTTGAAAATAGGGTAATCTGCATTAAAATATTTTACTTTGAAAGATGGTCGATTTTTGACTGGTTTTATGGCGGAAATTTGAAGTTTTCGATGACTTGCCGAGAAATGGCCCCCATACACACTTCCAAAGCCCATAACTCGGCCAATAGGGCTCGGATCCCTAAGCGGAATACCTTTTTAAGTTTGTGATTTGAAAATAGTGTAATCTGCATAAAAAAATATATTACTTAGAAAGATAGTCGATTTTTGACTGACAAATTTCGTTTTCGATTTAGCGTCGCTTGTGAACGGTTGTGTTTACCATTGTGCTCTGAGTTTTTGTTTTATATTGTGTTATTTCCGCAAGTATTTTGTGTTTATTTACTAACAAAGTTTAGCCTAACAATCGTGTTAGTGACTTTCATAGATCTCCCAGATTACGGGTACGTGGTTATAGTTATTTTAACATTTCCATTTGATTTATTTAATATCTTGGCTTTGTTAGTGTAATTTGCACTCTCTAAATTGGCTCTTATATTCTCTCTCATACTCTTACTCTCTCTCTCTCTGCCGCTCTATTATAACTGTAATTTCACTCTCTCTGAACCTGCCGAATTTCTTGTAGACCTATTCTCATAGTCTCTCTCTCTCTCTTGCTTGCTTTACATCTAACTGTTCGTGCGTTGAGTTGTTTTGGTGCCCCACAAGCCACGCTCAGTCGATAGAAGACTTTTCTCTCGCGCTCTCTTTCGATTTAATTCGCGATCTCGCGCTCTTATACTTTTTGTGTTTTTGTGATTTTGTGGTTTTGGAATTTGATCCCAGTGCCAAATTTACTTGAGGTATTTTTTATACTTTTATATACTTTTTATTTTATTCTCTTTATTCTCTAACATATTTTTCTTATAATGACTCTTATCTGTACTAAGAAAAATTGTAGGACTGCATCTAATGACCCTTTTGTTTACTGTTGGCTCTGCGAAGCAATGATGCATTCTAAATGTGCAGGATTTACTGGCAGAGTTAAAGACTTTATTGAAATGCGGATTGGTCTCATGTGGGTATGTGAGCACTGCAGGGATTTGGCAGTTGAGATGAGCAGCTTTATGAGGCAGACTCGAGACGGCCTATGTAATCTTTCACGAGTTTTTAAACAGCTCAATGATGGATTTAATTCCGTATGTGAACAATTTAATAATAAAAAATTATTAACCGAGTCGCCCAAACGCAAAAAAGCTAGCTCAACGACAGTAAGGGCGAGTGTTGAATCCACTTTAAATCCAAACTTGGTAGCTGCTGCAGTTTCTGGTGACCCAGGGGTATGTGAACCACCTGTGCCAACGGATACTGCTAGTTCAGGTGTAGTCCCTGTCCCTGTAGCCCCTGTATCTGAAAGTCAGGCTCCAGATCCGCGGAATCAACCAATCTGGTGCCTACCATACCCATAGGTACAGTGGGCGCCGTTTCTGTCGCTCAGCCGAATGAGGTTCAGGCTGCTGCTGGGGGTCGTAAAAATCTCTCAGTTGTACCCAGATGTACAGTAGGTGCCGCTTCTGGCTCTCAGCTGAGTGAGGTTCAGACTGCTGCTGGGGGGCGTAAGAAACTCTCAGTTGTTCCACACAGGAAGCAACTATTTGTTTCAAGATTTACGCCTGATACCACATCTGAGGATGTTTTGGAATTCATTCGTGAAAAATTCCCATCCGAGGATATTGCGGTTGAACAATTTCGATTTTCATACGCCCGTAGGATATCGTCTTTCAAAATTTTTGCTCCGCCTGATGTGTTTAAAGAACTTCTTTCTGAAAGCTTCTGGCTTAATGATGATCTGGTTATAAAAGAATTTGTTCCCAATAAACCGAGAACAAATAATAGGCCTTCCACGGTGCCAAAAAACTGAAAAGTTTATTTTTGGCTTACCAAAATGTTAGAGGACTTAACATGAAGCTACCAAAGCTTTATGCTGACTCCTCGGCATTTACGGACGATATCTTAGCTTTTACTGAAACTTGGCTGAAACCAGAGATAACAGACTCTGAAGTTCTGTCTACCAATTTTAATACCTACAGAACCGATCGCCTTTCCCGTAGGGGGGGGCGGCGTTTTAATTGCCGTCACCTCCACCATAAGTTCTGAGAGAATTCACTCTCATGCCTCTAATGACATTGAATTTGTTTGTGTGAAAGTTTCCCTGCAATCCTTGTCTATTTTTATTACATGTTCGTATATTCCGCCTGGCTCTGACCTAATAATTTATGAGCAACATCTATCTGCTATTAAATCTATTTTATCCTTTTTATCCAATAGAGACCTTTTCATTGTTTTGGGTGACTTTAATCTCCCTGATATATCTTGGTCCCCCCCTGCTGACTCACTTGTCGCTTTACCTTTATCCACCCATGATTTTGTGGATGGTCTTTTAGAATTATCGTTACAGCAGGTTAGCTTTATACGAAATTCATTAAATAGACAATTAGATCTTGTGTTTGTTTCAGAGCCGTCTGAAGTCACAGTATCTAGAATTGACGCTCTTGTGGTACCAGAAGACCGATACCATCCAACTATGGAATTGACAATTTGCCTCCCCTACCTTGATACCCTCTCTTCTTTAGTTTCTCCAACTAAAATGAGATGCTTTCGGAAATGTGACTATAATAAACTTAATTTAATGATTTCGCAATACGATTGGACAGATCTTTATAACTGTGTGGACATCGAAAGTGCAACGGAACTTTTCTACAGCGTTCTATACACTTTTTTTAATGAATGCGTTCCTGATAGGCTTCCTCCCAAGCCGAACAGGCCCCCCTGGTTTACAAATGCGCTTCAAAGACTAAAAAATCTTAAAACAAACACTTATAAAAAGTATAAAAAATCGGGTAAGCCATCTGATTTTTCGAAATATGTGGTGCACGATCTGATTTTAATGTTCTTAACAGTCATTGCTATTCCATGTATTTAAATCGTTGTAAATTTGAATTTACAAATGATCCGAAGCAATTTTATAACTTTGTCAACGCAAAGCGTAAGTCATCAGCTTTGCCTTCATCGGTTCGATTTAACTCAATGGAGGCATCGACTGACTCTGAAATTGCTGATTTATTCTCTGACTTTTTCCAAACTACTTATAGCTCTTCTTCATGGTCAGAATCAAATTACCGTAATCCCTTAAATAGGGCAAATTGTATTTTTTCCCCTTTAATTACCGAAAGTTCTCTCTTAAGAGATTTAACATCAACAACGCCAACTTACTCTCCCGGTCCTGATGGACTTCCTGGGTGTGTGCTAAAGTTTTGTGCATCAACCATCTGCAAACCTATTCTTAAACTTTTTCAATTGTCTATTTCATCATCAGTTTTTCCAACTATCTGGAAGGATTCTTTTATTATTCCACTTCACAAAAAGGGTGCGAAGGCGGATGCCCAGAATTATAGAGGTATTTCAAAATTGTCGGCTATTCCAAAAGCCTTTGAACGTATTATCACTTCTCATTTGCAACATTTATGTTCCTCGCTAATATCACCGTGTCAGCACGGTTTTGTTAAGCGAAGATCGACTACCACCAACCTACTTGAATTGTCATCAATTGTTATAAATGGATTTAACAATAAAATGCAGACTGACGTTGTATATACTGATTTCAGTAAAGCCTTTGACTCTGTTAACCACTCTCTTCTTTTATTCAAATTAGATTTGCTTGGGTTTCCATGTAATCTATTAACTTGGATTTCAAGCTATTTGAATGGGAGGACTCAGAGGGTTATATTTAAGAACGCTGTTTCAAAAACGATTCATGTGACATCTGGAGTACCTCAGGGTAGTCATTTGGGCCCTTTGCTGTTTACTTTGTTTATTAACGATCTTCCCTCTATTGTAACACATTCTCGTGTACTAATGTATGCGGATGATGTTAAGCTTTGTTTGACATATAATAATATAGAGTCTGGTTTTGGCTTACAATCAGACATTGATCATTTTCAAGTATGGTGTGAGTATAATTCTTAAATTTGAACTGCCTAAAATGCAACGTAATGACCTTTTATAGGGTCACCCCTACCTTTATAAGTTATTTGCTTCAGAACTTGCCACTTGACCGAATATATTCAGTAAATGATTTAGGCGTTCTTCTGGACCCGAAGTCAACAAAGCTATGAGTGTTCTTGGGTTTATAAAGCGTTGGTCAAAAGAATTTGACGACCCTTATATAACCAAATTACTATTTACCTCCCTTGTCCGTCCTATATTGGAATATTGTTCTTCGGTTTGGAGCCCACAATACCAAGTGCACATTGACCGTATTGAGTCGGTACAAAAAAAATTTCTTATTTTTGCTCTTCGTAGTTTGAACTGGGATCAAAACGTAAGGCTACCTTCCTACCAAAGTATATTACTATTGCTTAATTTACCTACACTTGAAAACCGTAGAGTAATGCTTGGTACTATTTTTATGCAAAATCTTATAAGAGGTGATATTGATTCTGTAGAATTGGTAAACCGTTTAACTTTTAATGTTCCCGTTAGACTAACACGAAATTATTACCCTCTTAATTTGCCTCGATGTACATCAAATTTTACTCTGCATGAGCCCTTTCGTGTTCTATGTAATAATTATAACAATCTTTATCATTTAATTTGCACTTCTACATCTATCCCTGTATTAAAAACTAAAATTGTATCTCATTTGCTTCAATCTTAGTTCATAATCTTTATATGTCCTGTCTCTATTTGTCTCATGTATTTTCCTCGCGAACTCGCATTTTTGCCCAAATTGATAAAGGGTCCCGCGCGTAACAAGCACGTGCTTGGTATCGTTGGGCCACTTGTTTGTACTGCTCGTAGTGCATCAACGTCCATCATATATTAGTCGGCACATTCTTTGTGCTGCATTGCACAGACCGAACGGCATGACTGTAAACTGAAATAGTGGTCTGCCGGGTACTGTAAATGCGGTTTTCTCTCTACTTTTTGTTTCCAGGGGTATTTGCCAAAAAGCGATTAAATCGATTGCGGAAATATAGTATGTTTCCTGTAAACGATTTAACAGACCTTGATGTGTGGCAACGGGTATGCATCTTTGATTTTCCGGGAATTGACTTTGCGTGCGTCGAGGCAAAGGCGATTTTTCTGTCCTTTTTGTACTCGAGTCACTGGTGAACTCCATCTGCTGTTGCTCTCTTCGATCACACCTAGGCCAATCATGCGATCTAGCTCGGCATACACCAGCTTTTGCTTGGCTGGGGAAATCGGATAATGCCGCTGCATGATCGGCAGTTCTTCGTCGGTTACTTCTATTATATGCTGCTCCAAGCTGGTCTTTCCTAAACCTTTATCCAGACATGATGGGTATGTCTCAATTACTCGTCTGGTGGTGCTTTGATGGCTGCAAACTCGGTTCCGCCCTTACCAAGGAATGTTAGGCCAAACGTATCCCAGAAGTTAATTCCGAAATAAAAACGTTGTGTCAGACCTGGTACTATCAAAAATTCCAGGTCCTTGGTCTCTCCTTCCCATTCCACGGGTAGGCTTATGGCTCCGACTACTCGGGTTTCGCCGCCACTAGCGGTGCGCACACATTCTTCGTTGAGCTTTCTTATGGGCCGCGTCCGGTTCCTTAGGAAGGCTTCCGCTCCTCTGCCAATACAATTCGCACCAGCGCCTGTATCCAGTAACGCTAGTATTTCTTCTCCGTCAACTTTGGTTTTGTATGCTCACTACCGTGTCTATTACTTTTTGCTTGAGCGATATTCTGCTCGGGCATCATATAGCCTCTGCATCTTTCGTGTGTCCCGTGTCGTGTTGTCCGTATCTTCTGAGCCTTGGAAGACTCGCTCTCTTGCGGGCCGCGCAATACGATCCCCTATTGTCAAGGCTGTTCGTCAAAGGTTATGTCATTATTCTTCACCTACTCCTTCCTTCTGAAAACTTAGCACTTTATGATTTTTAAATTCGTTTTCACATTATAATTTTATTGAATAAAATATTGGCTAGTGCCATTTATAAGTAATATTATTATTGGGGATACATAAAAATTTTATTGTAATTGACCAACAAAGTTTGTTAGTGGAGAGTATCGAATTAATCACCCGTACAAGGTGCACACGTCAACAAATTGCTGACTATTCACGACTACAAACGTCGCTCTGAGGGCTCTTGTGGTTGCTCATACAAACACAAGGCTGATATTCGCCGCTGAAAAGTCAAATTTTTAATTATGTTATAAAAGATTAACTTAGGTAAAGATATAGTTAACAATAGCTGGTGATGGTAATTGGTGTGTCTTTTCAATTATTGTATTATTTATCTAATTAATTCATCAGATATATGACAAAGGTGCTAACCTCCCCAAGAAATTCATCAGAGAAGTATTTAGAATAAACAGTAGTCTTGGGTACCGTGGCACAAACTATGGCTTTTTCTTCTTTAGTACAATGTAAAAGTGGGCAAAAATCCAGACTGAAGGTCTCAATGTATAAAAGTTCCAAATCATTTATAGTAATGGGCGAATTTACTTTAGACAATAGATACTGGACTTTAATATGAAAATGTGGTTCCTTTCTAAGAGTGACCGCTAGGGCCTGACGGTTAATCATGGTGCACGGATATATATATATTTGGTATATGAAAAGGAACCGTGTTCCGACAAACTTACCCCTTTTTGTCCTAGGCGATGAGATCTCGACGCACTGGATCCTGGGCTTTTTGAAGAAATTAGAAACAAATATATATATACGTGCAAACACTATAACACAAATAAAAAAAGACTCCTTCTCTTAAGCACAATCACTTATTGTATATATATATATATGTATGTATGTATGTATGTAGATCCCTCGGCGGCACACGTCTGTTCCTACGGTAGGGTCTCAGGCAGCTGCGTCTCCAATGTCACTGCACTCCTTCTTGATATTATTGCTTGCACTAGCATTCATAAATGCCTTGGTTCACAATTTGTTTTTTTTCTTTTTGTTTTGCTTCACGTTTGTCGGTAATTAAGGCATTTCATTGCCTTTATTTTTCTGTCACTTTTTTATGATTTTTGAATAGGTTTCTTGCACTTTATCTTCTTTTCTAGACCTGGCGGCATATCGCCTGTTCCAGGGCGTGCTTTTGGTTCCGGCGTCCTTGCACGGATCGCTTGTACATCTTGACTACTTGCAGGATGATTACGAAAGCAAACATAGCGATGACGATCTTCAGATTATGGTTCACGTCCAGAATGTCGTCCTTGTGATCGATTATTTTGACGGTGTTGATCACATTGGCCGTACTATGGTCCACTTTGGAATTAGTTCCTCCCATGATGAAGTCCTTGATAATAAAAATAATTCTTCTTTAGGACGAGGGTGCATGTATGTACGTATATCCCACGGCGGCACACGTCTAGTTTGATGATTGGGTTGTGGGCAGCGGTTTTCTCCAATGTCACTGCACTTTTAATTGCTGTTCTCTTTTCTTTTTCACTTGCATCTAAATGCATGAGTTTAGATTTAAGGTTGGTTTTGTTTCACTTTTGTTTGTAATTAATGCATTTATTTTTCTTTTCTTTTTCACTGCTTAATGTATTTTTGGTATCAGGCCTTTTCTGCACTTTTACTGTTTTTAGGCTTGGCGGCATACCACCTGCTCGAGTGCGTGCTTTTGGTCCCGGCGTCCTTGTACAGATCGCTTGTACATTTTGACCATTTTTAAGATGGTCACGAAAACAAATATACCGATGACGATCTTAAGGTTCTGGTTGACATCCTGTATGTCGTCCTTGTGATCTATGATTTTAACAGTGTTGATCACGTTGGCTGTGTTATGCGCCACTTTGGAATCCGTTCCTCCCATGGTGGAGTCCTTGCTAATAATAGTATTTCTTCTCCAGGACAAGGATGTAGTAGAACCTCTTCGCAGGATAGGTTTCACTGGCTTCAATGGACTTCCTTCAAGAATAGTTTTGTTCATTGACGGCAGGGGACTTCCTTCAGGATCTCTGGTCTTGGCTGTAGTCATTGGCGGCTTTGGGAATATTGTGCTTCGACTATAGTGCCGCGGAGATCAGAATAAATGCTGTCTACCTTCTCTATCCGGCTACGGTCTTTTATACCAGTATAGAGCTTTTTCCTCGGCCCCCGTGATAGGTTTGGATATTTAGGTGTTCCCACCTATGATTTCCCCTATCGGTAGTGTCAATGCCCGACTGATGCACTTTGCCAGCTACTGCTTTGCTTGTTTTCGGTGAGTCAACGTTTCGATCGCCCCCCTCCCTTGGCCTTGAGATTCGATGTTGTTTTTCTACGTGCATCTTTCTCCATCAAATAAATTGAAAAAGAAGGCGTTACGTAACAAA
>JAWNOE010000183.1:0-44716 GCA_035046095.1 Drosophila pseudotakahashii | reverse complement strand
AGATAGTCGATTTTTTACTGGTTTTATGGCGGTAATTTGAAGTTTTCGATGACTTGCCGAGAAATGGGCCCCATACACACTTCCAAAGCCCATAACTCGGTCAATCGGGCTCGGATCCCCTAAGCGAAATACCTTTTTAAGTTTGTGATATGAAAATAGTGTAATCTGCATTAAAATATTATACCTTTGAAGACAGTCGATTTTTGACTGGTTTTATGGCGGTAATTTGAAGTTTTCGATGACTTGCCGAGAAATGGGCCCCATACACACTTCCAAAGCCCATAACTCGGTCAATCGGGCTCGGATCCCTAAGCGGAATACCTTTTTAAGTTTGTGATTTCAAAATAGGGTAATCTGCATTAAAATATTTTACTTTGGAAGATAGTCGATTTTTTACTGGTTTTATGGCGGTAATATGAAGTTTTCGATGACTTGCCGAGAAATGGGCCTCATACACACTTCCAAAGCCCATAACTCGGTCAATCGGGCTCGGATCCCTAAGCGGAATACCTTTTTAAGTTTGTGATTTGAAAATATTGTAATCTGCATTAAAATATTTTACTTTGGAAGATAGTCGATTTTTTACTGGTTTTATGGCGGTAATTTGAAGTTTTCGATGACTTGCCGAGAAATGGGCCCCATACACACTTCCAAAGCCCATAACTCGGTCAATCGGGCTCGGATCCCTAAGCGAAATACCTTTTTAAGTTTGTGATTTGAAAATAGGGTAATCTGCATTAAAATATTTTACTTTGGAAGATAGTCGATTTTTGACTGGTTTTATGGCGGTAATTTGAAGTTTTCGATGACTTGCCGAGAAATGGGCCCCATACACACTTCCAAAGCCCATAACTCGGTCAATCGGGCTCGGATCCCTAAGCGAAATACCTTTTTAAGTTTGTGATATGAAAATAGTGTAATCTGCATTAAAATATTATACCTTTGAAGACAGTCGATTTTTGACTGGTTTTATGGCGGTAATTTGAAGTTTTCGATGACTTGCCGAGAAATGGGCCCCATACACACTTCCAAAGCCCATAACTCGGTCAATCGGGCTCGGATCCCTAAGCGGAATACCTTTTTAAGTTTGTGATTTGAAAATAGGGTAATCTGCATTAAAATATTTTACTTTGGAAGATAGTCGATTTTTTACTGGTTTTATGGCGGTAATTTGAAGTTTTCGATGATTTGCCGAGAAATGGGCCCCATACACACTTCCAAAGCCCATAACTCGGTCAATCGGGCTCGGATCCCTAAGCGGAATACCTTTTTAAGTTTGTGATTTGAAAATATTGTAATCTGCATTAAAATATTTTACTTTGGAAGATAGTCGATTTTTTACTGGTTTTATGGCGGTAATTTGAAGTTTTCGATGACTTGCCGAGAAATGGGCCCCATACACACTTCCAAAGCCCATAACTCGGTCAATCGGGCTCGGATCCCTAAGCGAAATACCTTTTTAAGTTTGTGATTTGAAAATAGGGTAATCTGCATTAAAATATTTTACTTTGAAAGATAGTCGATTTTTGACTGGTTTTATGGCGGTAATTTGAAGTTTTCGACTTGACTTGGGCCCCATACACTTTTCCAAAGCCCATAACTCGGTCAATCGGGCTCGGATCCCTAAGCGGAATACCCTTTTAAGTTTGTGATTTGAAAATAGGGTATGATGGACGTTGATGCACTACGAGCAGTACAAACAACGATACCTTTATCAATTAGGGCAAAAATGCGAGTTCGCGAGGAAAATATATGAAACAAATACTACAAATACTACAACTAAGATTGAAGCAAATGAGAAAAAATTTTAGTTTTTAATACGGGGATAGATGTTGAAGTGCAAATTAAATGATAAAGATTGTTATAATTTTTACATAGAACACGAAAGGGCTCATGCAGAGTAAAATTTGATGTACATCGAGGCAAATTAAGAGGGTTATAATTTCGTGTTAGTCTAACGGGAACATTAAAAGTTTAACGGTTTACCAGTTCTACGGAGTCAATATCACCTTTTATAAGATTTTGCATAAAAATAGTACCAAGCATTATTCTACGGTTTTCAAGTGTAGATAAATTAAGCAATAGTAATCTACTCTGGTAGGAAGGTAGCCTTACGTTTTGATCCCAGTTCAAACTACGAAGGGCAAAAAGAAGAAATTTTTTTTGCACCGACTCAATACGGTCGATGTGCACTTGATATTGTGGACTCCAAACTGAAGAACAATATTCCAAAATAGGACGGACAAGGGAGGTATATAATAATCTGGTTGTATAAGGGTCATCAAATTCCTTTGACCAACGCTTTATAAACCCAAATACACTCATAGCTTTATTGACAGTGGCCATTATGTGGCAATCAAATTTAAGTTTTGGGTCGAGAAGAACACCTAAATCGTTAATTGAATATATACGGTCGAGTGGTGTATTTTGAAGAGAATAACTAATAAACGTAGGAGTACCCCTATAAAAAGTCATAACGTTGCATTTAAGGCAGTTCAGATTTAAAAGATTGTACTCACACCATCCCTGAAAACAATCAATATCTGACTGTAAGTTGAAACCGGACCCTACATCTTTATATGATAAACAAAGCTTAACATCGTCAGCGTACATTAGTACACGAGAATGAGCTACGATAGAGGGAAGATCGTTAATAAACAAAGTAAACAGCAAAGGGCTTAAATGACTACCTTGAGGAACTCCAGATGTCACGTTGATCATTTTAGAAACAGCGCTCTTAAATATAACCCTCTGAGTCCTACCATTCAAGTAACTTGAAATCCAAGTTAATAGATTACATGTAAACCCAAGCTGATCTAATTTGAATAAAAGGAGAGAGTGGTTAACAGAGTCAAAGGCCTTACTGAAATCTGTATATATAACGTCAGTCTGCATGTTATTCTTATATCCATTTATTACAATAGATGACAATTCAGAAGGTTGGTGGTGGTCGATCTTCTCTTAACAAAACCATGCTGACACGGTGATATTAGCGAGGAACATAAATGCTGCAAATGAGAAGTAATAATACATTCAAATGCTTTAGGAATTGCCGACAATTTAGAAATGCCTCTATAATTCTGGGCATCCGCCTTCGCACCCTTTTTGTGGAGTGGAATAATGAAAGAGTCCTTCCAGATAGTTGGAAAAACTGATGATGAAATAGACAAATGAAAAAGTTTAAGAATCGGTTTACAAATGGTTGAAGCACAAAACTTAAGCACACTCCCAGAGAGTCCATCAGGACCGGGAGAATACGTTGGCGTCGTTGTTGCTAAATCCTTTAAAAGAAAACTTTCGGTAATTACAGGGGTAAAAATACAATTAGCCCTATTTAAGGGGTTAGGGTAGATAGGGTTTGACCAAGCAGCCGAACTATAAGTAGTTTGGAAAAACTCGGCAAATAAATCAGCAATTTCAGAATCCGACGATGCCTCTTTTGAGTTTAAACGTACCGATGAAGGCAAAGCCGAAGACTTACGCTTGGCATTATCGAAGTTATAAAACTGCTTCGGATCATTTGAAAACTCGAATTTACATCGATTTAAATACATGGAATAGCAATGACTGTTAAGAACATTAAAATCTGAACGAGCCACAACATATTTCGCAAAATCAGATGGCTTTCCCGTTTTTTTATACTTTTTATAAGTGTTGGATGGCCGTCAGCCGTCGGGTACGCAGGGGGATCAACGGGGGACTCGTCCCCTGCCGTAACTGTGTGCACCGATGGTAGTGCGACTATACTCTCCCCGTGAGGGCGGCTGGAAGCAGGTCCATAGTCTAGCTATGACTATGGATGCTGACGAATCGTAGTCGGGCGGACCTTGGCAGGTCTTTAAAGTGCCTCCCCTCAAGTCAGGCGTGTCAAGCGACCCGTGCCCGCTGACTTTCAGGTTCGCAGCTGAGGGGTTAATCCAGCTGTGTTTTAACGGAGCCTTCCCAGGGCCGGGCAACCCTGGGTCGGAAGTGGCCTTGCCGTGGCTTTGGGGCGGAGTCACGGTCGACTTTTTCATAGAGCCCCAACAACCCTCAGGCCCGCCGCGCTTGCCTGGTCGAGCAACGCGGGCGATCATGTACTGACAATGAAACCCAACACCGTAGCTTCGGACCTCACGGGGGAGGTTAAACCCCAAACCGATTCCGCTACCGTCGAGGTAGGGCCGCGAACACCCAGTCAGGGTGCTCCGGCTCCGATGGGAACGGAAGGGGCTGCTAAGACCAGCACCCCACTAGACAACAAGAACAACAACCCACACAGCAGCGGAACCCAGCCGGGTACCAGCAAGGCAGCCACCGTTACGCATCAGCAGCGTAAGGCCAAGGTCAGTCGGGCCCGTTTTATTCTCGGCAAGATAGCCAAGAATGAGGCAGAGGGCAAGACTGACCAGCGCGATGCGGAGGACAAGACTCGATGCCTTGCGGAGATCGCAGAATTCGAAGAATACATGAGGACGCGCCCGGAGGCCACTGTAACAAACACAAAAAGGGACCGCTCGCATGAGGCAAGCGTGAGCGCACCGAAACGGGCAAAGGACGCACAGGGGAGGCCAAGACCGACCTCCTTTGTGAAGAAGGCCAAGAAATTCAGCGACGTAGCCAGAGACAGCCTCGCGATGGCACTGGTGGACGACCTGCACGACGACGGACGCCTGCTGTCGGAGAAGTGGGAGGAGATCGAGATCAAGGTGGCCGACATGGTAGCTGAAAGGCTATCAGCCGTGCCAGACGGTCCGATCCCCTCCTTCGACTCGTCGGACATGGTCAGAGGGCACCGGGTGATCAAGTGCGATGACTCGTTCTCGAGGACCTTCCTGGCGGAATGCATATCCAAGATTGGAAATGCATGGGACGGCCTTAGCATTAGGCTCGTCCACGCCAGGGAGATTCCAAGGAGGCCGCGGGCTCGCATTTGGTTGCCAAAGGGGCAGACTGACCAAGGAAAGGTGCTGTCGCTGCTGAGGGCTCAGAACCCAGAAGTGCATACTGAGGACTGGGCAATACTCAAAGTAGAGAAGGAGATGAAGACGAGCCAGCCGTTCCTCTTCCTCATCAACCAGCGCTGCCTGCCGCAGCTTGAGAAGGCCGACTACACCATCCGGTACGGCCTACGGAAGGCCAAGATCAAGGTCTTCCTGACAGAGCCGGATGATGTTCTCGAGGAGGTCGATGACACCAACAAGCTGTTGGATGACCTGGTCATCGACGACAAGACCCCAGACATAACACCCAACACCGATGCCTAAAGTCGTGCAGATTAACCTGAAGCGCAGCATGCATGCTTCAGCCAATCTTGCAGTTCTTCTCAGTGAGAGGAACATTGACATAGGCATCGTTCAAGAACCATGGACGCGAGACAGACAAATCTCGGGTCTAACACAACAAGGATATAAACTCTTTTATACTAACTCGACAGGTAGGCCGAGAGCAGGTATTATTATAAAGAATAACTATAACGCACTTCTATGCCCCAATCTTAGCACACCGGATCTAGCAGTTGCCAGATTCGTGGCGGCGGATGGGACATCGATGGTGATAGCCTCATCCTACATGGCCCATGATGAACCGGCTCCACCTGAGCCAGTCATCAAGCTGCAGCAATGGGCGGAAGATACTAAGACGACCCTGGTGCTCGGATGCGACGCTAACGCGAGGCACGCACTATGGGGAAGCTCGGAAACCAACGAAAGGGGTGAGTCTCTTTTTGATAATATTATCTGCCGCAACATCACCATATGTAACAGAGGTAACACACCCACCTTTATATTCCCAAGCACAAGGGAATTTCAGGGATGGGAAGAGGTGTTAGACCTCACTTTACAGACAGAATTTAGTAGATATAAGGTTGAAAAGTGGATAGTGTCGAAACAAAATTCCTTTTCAGATCACAGGTACATTTTCTTCGAAATTTCGATTCCGATTAGCAAACCGGAACCGAAACGTAACCCCCGTAGAACAAACTGGGACAAATTCGGTAAGATTGTCTACTCGAAAGTTAGCAACAGAAGAATACGGGTACAAACCTCTACGACGACCCTGGACAAGGAAGTAGAGGACCTAACAAACATTCTAAACAATGCATATAAGGAAACATGCAAGGTTTCATACTCTAAGAAACAACACCCTTTATGGTGGACCAAAGAGCTAGGCACTCTAAGAAAGAGGGCAAGAAAAGCCTATAACTCCAGCTATGCTACCAAGGAATGGGAGCCATACAAAGAAGCACAAAAAGCATACAAAAAAGCGATATACGCAGCCAAGAAAGACTCTTGGAGGACTTACTGCGAATCGCTAGAAGGTATAAAAGACTCGGCTAGACTAAGCAA
Source organism: Drosophila pseudotakahashii (assembly GCA_035046095.1). Taxonomy (NCBI): domain Eukaryota; kingdom Metazoa; phylum Arthropoda; class Insecta; order Diptera; family Drosophilidae; genus Drosophila; species Drosophila pseudotakahashii. The sequence continues at coordinate 38,390 of JAWNOE010000183.1, read as the reverse complement.
GGTCCTTGCTAAAGGGTATAACAGCCCAACTCTACTACACAAACAAGACGGATCAGCGACTACAACGGTGGAAGAATCCCTAGAGACACTAGTGGATACACACTTTCCAGGCAACCTTCGAGAAAAGCCAGCACCTACTGAATGTCAGAGGGCTCATCAACCAACACACACAAGGGATATCATAACCATGAAAGAATCAACTGGGCGATAAACTCCTTCGACAAATATAAGAGTCCGGGGCCAGACGGCATTTTCCCGGCAATGCTTCAAGCAACACAGGTCAGCATCAGTAGGTGGCTGCAAGCCATTTACACGGCTTGCATCAGACTAACACACATACCGCTTCTATGGAAGGAAGCCAAAGTTGTATTTATACCAAAACCAGAAAGAAGAGGACATATCCTAGCAAAGGATTACAGGCCGATCAGCCTTACCTCATTCCTAATGAAAACGCTGGAACGAATGATCGATATTCACATCCGGGAAAACACCGAGAAACAGCATCTATCGGACGCTCAGCATGCGTACCGAAAGGGCAGATCGACAGAAACGGCACTACACGAAGTAGTTTGCCACATAGAAAAATCGCTACATTTTAACCAATATACAATGGCCACCTTCTTAGATATAGAAGGTGCGTTCAATAATGTGAACGCCGAATCCATACTGAGCTCCCTCAACTCGATCGGCGTTGAAGGAGACATCAGAGCTTGGATCGGAGTTATGCTCACGAGCAGGACGATAACAGCCGAACTGAGTGGCACTTACCTCACACGCTTTGTGAAGAGAGGCACACCTCAGGGCGGGGTTCTATCGCCACTGCTCTGGCTCATCAACATGAACGACATATTGAGAGAACTCAATAGCGGAGGAGTAAAAGTAGTAGCCTACGCAGACGACGTAGTGTTGCTAGTATCAGGACCATTCCCAGATGTCATTAGTAATATAATGACGGGGGCCCTTAACCGACTAAATGAATGGGCAAAAACCTGCGGACTAGGTATAAACCCGAGTAAAACCGAACTGATGCTCTTCACGCGAAGAACAAAGATCCCAACATACAGCAAACCAAAAATAGATGGAATCGAACTCGAGCTATCGGATAAGGCTAAGTATCTAGGAGTGATACTAGACCCGAAGCTCTCGTGGAAACTGAACATCACGGAACGAGTAAGAAAGGCCAGCATAGCATTCTACTCGTGCAGGAAAATGTTTGGCAAAAACTGGGGTATACACCCTAAGATAATATTATGGCTTTATACAGCAGTGGTAAGGCCAATTCTCACATACGGGGCACTAGTCTGGTGGCCAGCCCTGACAAGAGCATACAATATTGCCAAGCTGACAAGAATACAAAGATCAGCTTGCGCAGGAGCTACAGGGGCATTAAGATCATGCCCGGCTGCCGCGTTGAACACTATTCTGGATATAATGCCGATAGAACTTTTCATAAAGGATACGGCAGCGCAGAGTGCGGCCAGACTGAAGGCAAGTAATTGCTGGAAAGGCTACCACACAGGGCACTGCCGTATCTTAGAGGACAACAACTATCTGGCAAAGAACAAGACGGATTATATGACAGCGGAGATAAGATTTGGAAACGGATTTACGACTACCTTTCCAACGAGGGAAGACTGGGAGAATGACAGAGTAACCGGACAAGATGAGGTATCACTCTACACTGACGGCTCCAAGATGGACTGTGGTGTAGGGGCTGGAATTTTCGCTGAAAGCTGGGGGATAGAATCGAAATTCCACCTCCCAGAATCAGCGACAGTTTTTCAGGCTGAGGTACTCGCTATTTTGGAAGCAGCCAAGCTTTCGATTCAGCAATGCCTCAGGAATACCAAGGTACGGGATATACTCGGATAGCCAAGCGGCTATCAAATCTCTCGCAGCAGCAAGAACCAACTCGACACTAGTAGCCGATTGCAAGTCGGCTCTCAACATACTAGCAACAAACAACCATGTACAGATAACATGGGTGCCAGGGCACAATGATATACCAGGAAACGAAAAGGCGGATGAACTTGCACGAAAGGGGTCGGCAGACGACTCCTATACAACTAGTCTACCTGAATCCCTTAATACAGTCCAAGCAAGGATTCACGAACACTACAAAACACTAGCTAGTAAAAGTTGGTCAGAAAAGCAGGGTCTCAGGAGATCAAAGCTCTGCTGGCCAACCATCAATAGCAAGAGAACTCGAGAACTAATATCCAAAAGCAAAAGGGATATTAGAAGGATCACGGCACTCATCACAGGCCATTGGGCCATTGGCACGCAAGCCATGAAGATGGGGCTTCCGTACAATGCTAATTGCAGGAGCTGCAAAGAAACAGACACACAGGAGACACCTGAGCACATGATGTGTCATTGCCCAGCACTAAACCATATCAGGGCGAGATACTTCGGGGCGTATGAGCTGGAATCATTGGGAGAAATAGGAAAGCAGAGGATAACTGCAATCCTAGGTTTTCTAAATGATGCAGGCTGGTACTGAAGAGAACGCGGAGACAACAATTTACGAGGGTGTGGATCAAAATGGAGCTCAGCTCTACTTGGAGGCTCTCAGAGAGGACCTCACCACTTCTACCTACCTACCTACCATAAGTGTTGGATTTAAGATTTTTAAGTCTTTGAAGCGCATTGTTAAACCAAGGAGGCCTGTTTAGCTTCGGGGGAAGACTGTCAGGAACGCATTTGTCAAAAAAAGTGTTTAAAACGCTATAGAAAAGTTCAATTGCACTGTCAATATCCATGAAATTGTACAAATCAGTCCAATTATATTGCGAAATCATGTAGTTTAGTTTATTATAGTCACATTTACGAAAGCATCTCCTTTTAATTTGAGGAACTAAAGGATAATTCCAAAGTTGGATGATATCGGTCTTCAGGTACAACAAGTGCGTCAATTCTAGCTACAGTGACTTCATGCGGATCTAAAACAAATACTAGATCTAATCGTCTATTTAATGAATTTCGTATAAAGCTTACTTGCTGTAACGATAATTCTAAAAGGCCATCCACAAAATCATGGGCGGATAAAGGAGTAGCGACAAGTGAGTCAGTGGGAAGAGACCAAGAGATATTAGGGAGATTAAAGTCACCCAAAACAATCAAAAGGTCTCTGTTGGAAAAAAAGGATAGAGTTGATTAGTTGTGCGCCAAAACAAGCTCCAAGAAAAATCCATTTATACAACAATTACTTAAAGTTTAATACCCAAAATCCAATAAGTTTTTGTGGGAAGTACCCAGAGTTTGGTGTGAACCGGAATTTTCTATTTAAATCTGCGTTCCTAGACATTTAAAACCAACACAACATTTTCTGCAAGCCGACACAAACAACTACAGGAGGACAGCAATAATCACTCAATAATCAAAAACTCTACATAGCCAGGCCGCAAGACATAAACAACAACACCTGCAACAACAACACACTTGCACAACATCCACTTTCGTACACTAACCAACAAAAATGGCACCAGTTTCTAAGCGCACCAGCAAAAACTCATCTGGAGACATCAAGGTGACTGCAACCAGCGAAGCAGCCACTTCAATGGTCATCAAAATCCTCAACAAACGATTTGAGGAGCAGGAGGAGATTAATGCCAGGAGATTCCTGGAGCAGGCGGATTTTATATCTACCAAAATTGGGGAGTCGGAGCAGCGCATTCTTCAAATGCTTCACGACCGAATTGAGGGACTGAACCGGGACATGCAGAGTCTACTCCAGCGCGTTGAGCAGTTGGAAAAACAATCTGATGATGTCCGGGGCCTGCGGGTCCACGTCGGCAATCTGGAGAAAAAACTTGCTGACCAGTCAACTTCAACTGTTGCGCATGACATCCGTCTGCATGGCGTGCCTTTTGTCCAAGGGGAATCGCTGCGATCGCTCTTCAACACCCTCTCCTTTTCAATTGGTGTAACACCGGCACCGAGGTTGCGAGACATCTTCAGGGTCAAGCCAGCGAATAGCGAACACAATTGTTGACCCTATTTTTATTGTCAAGTTGGACAATCAATCCGAAAAAATTCGACTACTACACGCGGCTGCGACGTTCAGAAGAGAGGCCAAACAACAACTAACGCTACGTTTGATGGGCTTCGACTCGGATGCTCTCATTTATCTTAACGAACAGTTTACAAAGGAGAACTACAACATTTTTAAGGAAGCGATGAAAATGAAAAAACACAAGCTATTGACTGCGGTATTTTGCCGCCGTTCGCTTGTGCATGTTAAGAAGAATGAGAATGGGAGAGTAATTTGTGTTGACAGCATGCAAAAGCTCTCTCAACTGCGCGCAGATCCAGATGATCCGGAGCAAAGCTTAGCAGATGTAAGCAGCGCCGCGGAGCCAGATAATCAACCAGATAAGACTCTTTTTCGTTCCTAATAATGCAACTGTTGTAATCATTTCTCTTTTAAATTTTACTCTTAAGAATTATCTCATAAATTGTTTTGTCTCTCTTTCTGTGTGTTTCTATAAAGCCCTCTCTTCAAAAATCCGTGTGCATCTGCAAACTCAACATTATATTTTAAAATCAATATTAATATGCAAGCCAATATAGATATTACAAAGCCGAATAGTTATGAAATGGTCAGAATATTAACAAAACAAAAACAAGGTCTTCATATATGTCATATAAATGCTCAGAGTCTCGTTAACAAAATGGATGAATTTAGATATATGTTTGTCCAGTCCAATATAGATATAATTTGTGTGTCAGAAACATGGTTTGTCCCAGACTTAAATAATTCGTTAATTGTTTGTGATGGTTTTAATGTTTACCGTTCTGACCGTATGAGTCATGCAGGAGGTGTTGCTATATTTGTCAGCACGCGGTTAAAATGTAAAGAAGTTCTTAAACATCCAGTGGACAGTCCGATTGAATATCTTTTCCTTGAACTTACTAATATACGAAACAATAATAAAACTCTTGTCGGCTGCATCTATAGACCTCACAAAAATACTGACTACTCGAACATGATTGACATGCTATATAATCTTTCTTCGACATATATGAACATTATAATAACTGGGGACTTAAACAGCAATATTTTGGTGGAACGACATCTCTCGGCCGAAATGGGATCGCTAGATTTACATCTTGTAAACTCGAGCATACCCACACACTTTACAACAACCTGCAATACTCTTCTGGACATATTCTTAGTTAATAATAAAAATAACATTTTGTTATATGATCAACTATCAGTACCTGCGTTCTCAAGACATGACCTTATTTTTTTGACATACAATTTAAAACTTGACTATACAAACCATATAATTCAATATAGAAATTTTAGGGACATTAATTATGACTTACTATCGAATGAATGTTGTCTGTGCAATTGGAATGTTATCTATACGTTGACTTCGGTTAATGAACAGGTTAATATAGTCCAAGAAAATGTAAAATATTTATATGACAAGTTCGTTCCGATTAAGACTAAAATTATAAAGCCGGCTGCCAACTCATGGTTTAATACCTACATAAAAAGTGCAATAAAAAGGCGAGACTATAATTATGACAAGTGGAAACGATATAGAATGGAGCATTTTTTCAGGCAGTACAAGAATAGCAGAAAAGAAGTAAATACTCTAATTAAGAATGCTAAACGAACGTTCTATTCGTCTAAATTTGAAAGTGCAATATCCTCTCAACAAACATGGAGAGTCATTAAGAGTCTCGGAATAGGCAAAGCAGTACCTGAAAAAAATGACGATATTAACGTAACTGACCTAATTCAAAAATTTACTGACCTTAACGTACCTGAAGCTGACTCTAGTGCCTATGTTTGTCCAGTTTTGTCTAATAATTGTAATAATATGTTTGAATTTGCATGTGTTAGTCAGTGTGATGTCTTAGAGGCTATGTTAAAAATTAAATCAAATGCTGTTGGCTTGGACGATATGAGCCCTAAATTTATAAAAATACTTCTGCCCCACATCTTGGGGCATATTACACATATAATTAATTTTGCATTTACTACTTGTATGTACCCTGAGCAGTGGAAAATAGGAAAGATTATTCCAATACCCAAATCAAACCGTGATTTTAGGCCGATATCAATTCTTTCGTTTTTGTCAAAGACGTTTAAGCAACTGATTGCAAAACAAATAAACACCTTTTTTACCACTAATAATCTACTAAATAGCAAGCAATCTGGTTTTCGACAAAATAGAAGCTGCACAACCACTTTAATTAAAGTTGTAGAAGACATCAGACGAAAATTAGATAAAAACGACGTAACATTCCTGACACTTCTTGACTTTAGCAAAGCATTTGACACCGTGAATCACAAAATCCTTTTGACGAAGTTAAAAATTCTTTACAATTTTTCTAACACTGCACTAAGCCTTATGAACTCTTATTTGAGTAGCCGTAAGCAAGCAGTCGTTACAAACGAAACTAGGTCGAACTACATGCAAATTAAACGGGGTGTCCCTCAGGGCTCTGTCCTAGGGCCCCTGTTGTTCACGATCTACATAAATGATCTGCCGAATGTACTGTCCAACTGTGAAGTCCATATGTATGCAGATGATGTTCAAATGTATGTTAGTCGTCCTTTGTTTCAAATTAGTGATTGTGTTAATGTCTGTAATGATGAGTTATTAAATGTTAGTGAGTGGGCATGTAAAAATGGTCTCAGTTTAAATCCGTCTAAATGTAAATGTCTTGTTATTTATAAAAAAAACCTTAATACTGAGCATTTAAACAACCTTACCATAGGGAGCAAAAAGATTGAGTATGTTGCTAGGGCGGAGAACCTGGGCATCACATTAAACAATACCCTAGCATGGACTGACCAAGTTAATAAAGCAGTAGGTAAAACTTACGGTGTGCTTAGGAATCTATCCTTATCGCAGCACTTCCTCCCAATTAATATACGGCTTATGGTCGCCAAGGCGTGCGTAACATCCGTACTATTTTATGGGGTTGAGATCTTCGGAAGATGTGATGCAGCCAGCCAACACAAATTAAATGTAGCGTTTAATTGTATTGCCCGTTATTTATTCAATGTTAAGAGATATGACCATGTTACGTGTTATTCAAATAGGATTTTTGATATAAGTTTGACGAATTGGATAAAACTTAAAGCTTTGACACTCCTCCACAAAATAGTTTATACGAAACAACCTGATTATATATATGACATGATAAATCTATCTACTTCCCAACGCACCAAAAATATAATTCCTATTAAAACTACTCTGGCTAGCTCTGACAAGCACTTCTACACTAACACTATTCGGCTTTGGAATCAACTTCCGCATGAAATCAAATCAATAAGCAATGCACATAGATTTACCATAAAAGTTAGGGAACACTTTGCAAACACACAGTAGGAATAATAGTATAATTGTAATATTACATATAATTAAATAATGTTAATATTAAGAAATGACATAAATTTTAGTAAATAAGTATATCAAACTGTATGAAACCCATTGTGACTAGCGCGCTAAGATAAAAGTAGAAATACTGTAACGTTAGGAATTGATCAAAATAAATAATAATAATAATAATAACAGGTGGTGCTCATAAATTATTAAATCAGAGCCAGGAGAAATATAGGAGCAGGTTACAAAAATAGATAAGGATTGAATGGAAACTTTGACACTAACAAATTCAATATCGTTAGGGATATGAATGTTAAGTCTCTCCGATGTTAAACTAGAGGTAACGGCAATCAGTACACCACCCCCCCTACGCGGGAAGCGATCGGTCCTGTAGGTGTTAAAGTTCGTTGACAAAACTTCAGAGTCAGATATCTCTGGTTTCAGCCAAGTTTCCGTAAAAGCCAAAATATCTTCAGTAAATACAGAGGAGTCAGCATAAAGCTTTGGTAGCTTCATATTTAGTCCTCTAACATTTTGATAAGCCAAAAATAAACCTGTTAGTTTTTTGGCACAGCGGAAGACCTATTATTAGGCACAGTGGAAAGCCGATTATTAGGCACAGTGGGAGGCCTGTTATTTGTTCTCGGTTTATTGGGAACAAATTCTTTTATTACCAAATCATCATTAAGCCAAAAGCTTTCAGAAAGTAGTACATTAAACACATCAGGCGGAGCAAATATTTTAAAAGAAGATATCCTACGGGCGTACGAAAATCGAAATTGTTCAACTTCAATGTCCTCGGATGGGAATTTTTCACGTATGAATTCCATAACATCCTCAGATTTGGTATCCGGGGTAAATCTAGAAACAAACAATTGCTTCCTATGTGGAACAACTGAAAGTTTCTTACGCCCCCCAGCAGCAGTCTGAACCTCACTCGGCTGGGACCCAGAGGCGGATCCTACTGTATCTACGGTCAGCACCGACTTCTGTGCCTCATCATCCAGAAACAGGGTCACCTCCGGAACTGGCTGTTACCATAGGCACAGGTGGCTCGCTTACCCCTGTGTCGACCGGAACTGCTGCAGCTACCGAGTTCAATGTTTTGTTTTGTTTCACGGTCTTATTAACCGCCCCTGAGCTGGCTTTTTTGCGTTTAGGCGACTCGGTTAATAATAATTTCTTATTATTAAATTGGTCACAAACTGAGTTGAACCCGTCATTGAGCTGTTTGAAAACTCGAGAAAGGTTCAATAGTCCGTCTCGAGTCTGCCTCATAAAGCTGCTCATTTCGACTGTCATTTCCTTGCAGGACTCACATGCCCACATGAGACCGGTACGCATTTCAATGAAGTCTTTAACTCTGCCAGTAAATCCTGCACATTTGACGTGCATGACCGAATCGCAGAGCCAACAGATAACAAAAAAATCTTTGGTTGACGTCGGAAGAGAACAATTTTTCTTTGTACAGATAAGGGCCATTTTATAGGAAAAAAGGTTATTTAAAAGAAATAGAAAATAAAATTTGGAAAATATACCACGAGTAAATTTGGCACTGGGATCAAATTCCAAAACAGCAAAAAACACAAAACACGTAAGTATAAGAGCGCGAGATCGCGAATTAAGTCGAGAGCAAGAGAGCGCGAGAGAAAAAATGTTCAATCGACTGAGCGTGGCTTGTGGGGCACCAACAAACGAACGAACAGTTACAATGTAAAGCGAGAGAGAGAGAGACTATGAGAAAAGCACCCAAGAGTCTACAAGAAATTTGGCAGGTTCCGAGAGAGCGAAATTACAGTTATAATAGAGCGGAAAAGAGAGAGAGAGAAAGAGAGAGAATACAAGAGCAAATTTAGAGAGTGCAAAATAACACCAACAAAGCCAAGATATTAAACAAATCTAATGGAAATTGTTAAAATAACTAAAACCACATACCCGTTAAACAGGGAGATCATGATAGTAAACAACTATAAACCAGCTATTAACAGCTAATAATCAAAACCAAATTATTTTCTCACCTTCGGGGCACACTCTAACTTTAACTTTAATTTTAGCTTAAATTTCTTGTTTTTTTAGTTTTAAGATTTTTAATGTTAGTTAGTAATACAAAATTGATTAATGTTAAATGTTACCCAAAGTGACTGGTGCCATAATTAAAAGGCTTCACCTAGCCTGTAGCACTGGGATTAAACTAAAATAAATAAATAAATAAATAAATAGTAACAAGGCATCAGTTAAACCAATTCTTGAACATATAAATCAATTTCATAGTTATATTTCTTATCATATCTGGTCTCGAATTTATAATGATGTATATAACATTAACTTCCTTACAGTAAATTTAAAAAAAAAAAACAATGCTTAGGAACAAAATCCACCCTTAACATGTGCACACAATATGAAAACCGGTTTCCTTAAACCTGTCCAACACAACACATTTTCTCGTTATTGATTAGTAAACTATTATCAAAAAACTTAACATCAAAATTTTTAAAATACAGAACAATACTAATATTTGAGATATTATTCTTCTTAATCCTACCTGCTTAAACATAAAAAACTAATAAATGAATACTCGATACAAATTACTGATAGATTACACTATGCAGCATCAAAAATTTACCTCGATGGATGCTATATTTTTGGATTCGTTACGAATTCCCAAGTTAAACTGCGTTTTCCAAAAAGTTCCCCGACGCAAGGATTCTTAGCAAAAGGACCTCAAAGTTCGAAAAATGCTGAAATTGGCCAACTTTCCAGAGATCTCAGAGGCAAACGGATGCATGGTTTGATTCGATATTAAAGTTTTTTAAAAGATACACTCTTTATCTTTCAAACCCCATACTTAGAATAATTTTAGGATTTTTTTTATGGCAGAAACAAATTCTAGAAAACATAGTCAAAAAACATAAAAGTATACAGCTGCGGTCAAAATAGTAGTAGTGTTGCCGACCTGTGTTTTTAAAAGTTTAATGTCACTCGTCACACCCCAGTAACTTCTCGCCGCTTAACTAGGACAACCCAGATAAGCAAAGAACACCCGTCACACCCCAGTAATTTCTCCCCCCATTAACTAACAAATATAACGCTATGATCACCTGACACACCTCAGTAATTTCTCCCCGTTTAACTAGGATAACCCAGATAAACAAAGGTCACCCGTCACACCCCAGTAATTTCTCCCCCCATTCACTAGGAAAACCTAAATATTCTATAAAATTCATCAAGACGGAGCCTTTAAACTAATGTCATCATATTTAGTGTATAAGAAAAGCCTGTTACAAATTTCCAAGTAAACATGACCTAAATAAAAATTTACATATTCTTTTGTTTGGGAGGGTGTTTGCTTTCAGCTGTTTCTTTTGAGAATTCTTTTGCTATTGGGGTGGGTGTTTGCTTTCAGCTGTTTCTTTTGAGTATTCGTTTGTTCGGGGTGGGTGTTTGTTTCTCAGTGGCAAGCAAAGGGATTCCCTATTCAAGGGTGCTAATCAAGTTACCAAGTCCACGTGTGAACGTGTCAACAACCCGAGACATTTTCTAGAGGCTATGGTTATTAAATTGCTTACCACACCACACTTTCTTCCCGCCTCGTTTCACCCCATTTAATAAATCTATTAACGGACACCCGTCAACTTATCACCCTAATTAACGATCACTCGTAACGCACCAGTAACTTCTCCCCGCTTAATTAGAATCCCCGATTTCTGGATAGAATTTCTGGATAGGATTTCTGGATACAATTCGTGGATATACGCAATTTATCACCCTAATTAACGATCACCCGTCACACCCCAGTAACTTCTCCCCGCTTAATTAAAATCCCCGATTTCTGGATAGGATTTCTGGATACAATTCCTGGATACAAAAGCTGGACATAACTATTGTGGATCCTAATTAACGATCACTCGTCACGCACCATTAACTTTAATTACCCCCACCTGTCACCTTAACCTAATTTATTATCCTATTTAACGATCACTCGTCACGCACCATTAACTTTAATTACCCCCATTTATTACCCTAATTACCCTAATTAGCATAATTAATTACCTCCCCTTTCCACTTTTTGTATCCAACTCCCGCATTTATACACTACTCCTGTTGAGCAAATTGTGAGTCAGTCGCTATTTTAAAAGACTCAAAAATTTTTAAATCATCTGCATACAGTAGACACTCTGAAGATAGACAAAACTTGACATCATTAATGAATATTATGAAAAGCAGTAGTCCCATAGCACTTCCCTGAGGAAGGCCAGAGGTTGCCAAATAGGAATCAGAGAAATTTCCATTAATATTCACCCTATAAAGACGATGGTGTAAATATGATTTTGTCCAATTTAGTAGTGCCTAAAGTATACCCAAGCGAGCTAGTTTTTCCAGTAGGGCACTGTGGCTAACTTTGCCAAAGGCCTTCGCAAAATCAGTGTATATAGCATCAACCTGAGATCGCATATTAAAGGCATGAACGGAATAGTTGCTGAAAACGGTAAGGTTAGTCGTGGTTGACCGACCTGCTACAAAACCATGCTGAGAAGTACTTATATATGTTTTAGCAAGAAATTATAATTTATGGGCAACAATGCGCTCGAAGAGTTTGCTATATTGCTGATCTTTGCTATAGGTCTGTAATTGGCAATGTTATTCTTCGGCCCTGATTTTAAAATTGGAGTCACGGATGCGACATTCCAACTTTCCGCAAAGTGTTCCACTAGAAAGTGATTTCTCAAAGATAATTATAATTTTTAGTGGTACGCATAGCACCTCTATACAATATTTCAGAAAGTAAGCCCGAATCCCATCACAGTCCGGAGTGTAAGAATCATCAACGTCTTCAACAGCTTTATGAATATTCTCTTCTAGCACAGTTAAACTACCTAAATTTAATAGAGGAGTGATCGCATTTAAGGTTTAAAAATAATTCCAGGCTGCTGTTGGCTCAAAATTAGCTTTAAAATAAGAGGCAAAAAGATTTGCAGCTTCTATATTTGAATGCGAAAATAAATTTCCTTGGAACATAGCAGATGGCACTGAAGAAGCTTTTTTCTTTGAATTAATAAATCGCCAGCTAGAGTTGGGATTACTTTTTAGCCCGATCTGAACATCCGCTATATATTGATTGTAAAGAAATTTATTTAGAAATTCAAATTCTCGTTTGTGCTGCAAGTGTCTATTCCAATCACAAGGATCGTGTGTAACCAAAAACCTTTTATATATAAGGCAACTGGAATGAACTTTCGACCCTTTTTCGAGCATTGTTTTTAATAATGTTTAAAATAATATTTAAAAAATGTCATAACACGACTCCAAACTGACATGCGATAAAACTGATTTCCAGTTAATGGCAGATATCTCATTTCTGATGGAACAGAGGTTGGTTTCATTGAAAATAAATCTAGGAGAAAGCTCAGATGACGGCGCAAAACTATAAAAGTTTATACCTAGTAGCAAGGGCCTATGATGGATGTCACAATTGCTTATAGGTGAATTACATTGCACTAAGGGAAAGTTAATATCAGCGCTAAGGAATATTAGATCTACAATTGTATGCAAGTTATTGAATATATTATTGACTTGTATTAAGCCCATACTGAAAATATCATCGATGAAAAGAATCTCGTGTGGTTGATGCATGTTGCTTGGCAATGAAGATTGATGGTCCGGATCCTGGGACCAAACGAGAGATTGAAGTCGCCAATCACACAGATATGTTGATGGTCCAGCAGATTATTGTAGATATCGGTAATGTTTTCCAGATAAGCCTTGTAAAGTTTATAGGAAGCGTTCGATGGTATGTATGACGCCAAAATTGGCAGAGTTTCCGATTCTCCAATTATCGAAATCGCAACTTGATCCAGAAGGGTATCTTCAATGAGAAGTCCAATTGCCAAGCAGCGCAAATTGCAGCGAACAGCAACAATTACACCACCCCTTCTAGCACAGTGGGTTTTCGTGCTATCTCTGTTTTATTTATTTGAGTACAAGTTTATGTTAAGCCAATTTTCAACTAAAACTATAACATCAAACTCGCATTGGGATGTGGCAAGGTATACCTGCTCCGCCATTGTCCGCATTCCAGAGATGTTTTGAAAATAAACTTTTAGCGGCGCTGTACTCACAATAGCATGATCAACAACCTCAGGATTCGTATTTAATGCATCATAGTCCAATGCTGTAGAAAGTATATGATCTTGCGATTCCAATGTTGTAGGCCCGCAGATCACCTTCAGTAAAGTAGTGATTTTGATACGAATTTTATCATGCAGACAAGGCTCATCTGGAAAACATTACCGATATCTACAATAATCTGCTGGACCATCAACATATCTGTGTGATTGGCGACTTCAATCTCTCGTTTGGTCCCAGGATCCGGACCATCAATCTTCATTGCCAAGCAACATGCATCAACCACACGAGATTCTTTTCATCGATGATATTTTCAGTATGGGCTTAATACAAGTCAATAATATATTCAATAACTTGCATACAATTGTAGATCTAATATTCCTTAGCGCTGATATTAACTTTCCCTTAGTGCAATGTAATTCACCTATAAGCAATTGTGACATCCATCATAGGCCCTTGCTACTAGGTATAAACTTTTATAGTTTTGCGCCGTCATCTGAGCTTTCTCCTAGATTTATTTTCAATGAAACCAACCTCTGTTCCATCAGAAATGAGATATCTGCCATTAACTGGAAATCAGTTTTATCGCATGTCAGTTTGGAGTCGTGTTATGACATTTTTTAAACATTATTTTAAACATTATTAAAAACAATGCTCGAAAAAGGGTCGAAAGTTCATTCCAGTTGCCTTATATATAAACGGTTTTTGGTTACACACGATCCTTGTGATTGGAATAGACACTTGCAGCACAAACGAGAATTTGAATTTCTAAATAAATTTCTTTACAATCAATATATAGCGGATGTTCAGATCGGGCTAAAAAGTAATCCCAACTCTAGCTGGCGATTTATTAATTCAAAGAAAAAAGCTTCTTCAGTGCCATCTGCTATGTTCCAAGGAAATTTATTTTCGCATTCAAATATAGAAGCTGCAAATCTTTTTGCCTCTTATTTTAAAGCTAATTTTGAGCCAACAGCAGCCTGGAATTATTTTTAAACCTTAAATGCGATCACTCCTCTATTAAATTTAGGTAGTTTAACTGTGCTAGAAGAGAATATTCATAAAGCTGTTGAAGACGTTGATGATTCTTACACTCCGGACTGTGATGGGATTCGGGCTTACTTTCTGAAATATTGTATAGAGGTGCTATGCGTACCACTAAAAATTATAATTATCTTTGAGAAATCACATTCTAGTGGAACACTTTGCGGAAAGTTGGAATGTCGCATCCGTGACTCCAATTTTAAAATCAGGGCCGAAGAATAACATTGCCAATTACAGACCTATAGCAAAGATCAGCAATATAGCAAACTCTTCGAGCGCATTGTTGCCCATAAATTATAATTTCTTGCTAAAACATATATAAGTACTTCTCAGCATGGTTTTGTAGCAGGTCGGTCAACCACGACTAACCTTGCCGTTTTCAGCAACTATTGCATTCATGCCTTTAATATGCAAGCACAGGTTGATGCCATATACACTGATTTTGAGAAAGCCTTTGACAAAGTTAGCCACAATATTCATTAATGATGTCAAGTTCTGTCTATCTTCAGAGTGTCTACTGTATGCAGATGATTTAAGATTTAAGTCTGATTTTAATTTAAAATAGCGACAGACTCACAATCTGTTCAACAGAATTTAGATTCGTTGAGCTCTTGGTGTAGCCGAAATGCGCTTCCTCTAAACATAAATTATATATAATAATAATTTCTTATAATTTCTTCCCATCCTATAATGTTAATGGCAGGTACGGCAGGAATCCTCAGATCTAGGTGTGATGTTTGACTCGAAATTTAAGTTCTCAGCACACTTCGATTATATCATGCCCAGAGCCTATGCCATGTTTGGATTTGTGAAGCGGAACGCATCGCTATTCACTGATCCCTAAACCAGACTTGCGCTTTATTTTGCAGCTCTTATTTGGAATCCCTTTACTACCACAGGTAGAACGACTACAGAAACAATTTCTTAAATTCGCTTTTTTGCCGCTAAGATTGTTAGACCCTTTTCCTTTATATCACCAGCAATGTAAGGTTGTTTACCTACCATCGCTTGCACATCGTAGAAATATCCTTGCCAATTGCTTCATCTTCGATTTTGTGAATGGTAGTATCGACTGTCCGGAGCTACTCTCGAAAGTTGGATTTAACGCTCCGCCTAGACAACTTACGAATTTTGATCCCTTTTTTCTCGAGTCGAGGCGGACTAATTATTCCCAAAATGAGCCCCTCTATAGGGCTTTATATGAGTTTAATGCACTCCCAGTTGACATGCAATTAGACTATTGCCAAAAAAAAAATCAATTTTTATGCATAGGCAAGTCAATTATTTTGTAAAAATGAGTACGTAAGATACGTTTATTGTATTTGTTTATTAAATCAATAGCTTTAATCCTAAGGTGCCTGGTGGCATTGACAAGTATCCGGGCCCTCTCTTACATCATCGTCGCGACGACGCGTCAGCCCAGGGACATGATAGCATATGTACGCCATATTTCGATTTTGTCTCACCAACTTTCTCCATCCATCAATGATCCTCAAAAATAAAATTACCATTTTTTTTTTGAGGAATTTGGTGATTTTTTCACATACGTTGTTGTTGATATTCATGATGTTGTCGTTGCTGTTCAACTGTTTTTTGTTGTTTCTTGATGTTTTTGTTGCTGTTTAACTGTTTTGTTGTTGTAGTTGGTTTGTTGTTTAGTTGATTTTTTGTTTGTTTTTTAGTTGATTTTGTTGTTTGATGATTTTTGTTTGTTGTTGTGGTTGTCACTGATGTTGCTGCTGATGCCTCTAACAAGGATCCAGTGGACTTTGAAATCGAACTGAAGTTCCTTTACAGTAACTTCTCATTTTTATCCCCTCTTTATATGGGAATCATGCTTTTCCACCCTCCCTCGCAATCATCCCCTTTGAGAAGTTTTAGTTAGACAAATGCTAAATTTTTTAGAAACCTTTTTCCTCATTATAAGTAAGTAATTAATATTCTATGTACGTTAGAAAGGCCACACACCCAAGTGAGAAATTGTCGCTCACCTTCCACCCATCCCCTACATCCCCATGTAACAATATTGATCACGTGACCTTTTTCCTCATTACGAGCAATTAATATTCAACTGGACTTTTTATGTACGTGAGAAACCCCGCACACCCAAAATAATCAAAGATGGTTATCATCTCACAAGTTAATGTGGGAAAATAGTTTCAAATACATATTTCTCTTTCCGCCGCAGAACGTGTTAAATTGATTCTAAGATTCTTTCCTTTCCACAAATGACTCATGAATATGTCATAAAAGGGACTCGCACAAGAGGTACCCGAACCTGCGCACCTGTAACAGTACCCGAGCGAAAAAAAATGGACAAGGCACGAGCCTCAAGGCGCGCGCTTATTGATAAGATCGTGAACCTTACGCCAATGTCCCAGGCTAGCTCTAACACGTGCCATAAAAGGAGTTGAAATCACGATCCCGCACTTCTCCGTACCTGCAATTTGAACTCCCAATAAAAAGTAATAGTTTATTTTATACCATAATAATATATTTATTCATTTATTTTGGGATTCTAAACATATTTCATTATATATTGAAATTAATTTTCTGACTCCATCCCGACGATTTGCACAAAAGTGACAGGCGCATGTTGCTGGTGTCAATTCGGGATTACAGAATGTAAAGAATGTAAAGAATGTAAAAAATGAATGTTCACCATAATTCGTAGTTTTAAGATCATATCCACCTTGATTTATGAACATCGTTTTGTGTTTAGGAGGTATTGAAAGTGGTGACCAATTACCTCCCCTTTCAAATCTTGAATAAATTGGTAAATTTCAACTTTAAAATGATGTATATACATTTTTTTCTTGGTATTTAAGTACTTTTAAAAAATTTTAAAAATAATTTTAAAAACAATAATAAAGAGCTGACATTTTCCAAAACATTTCTGAAGAAATCATTTTTTTTCCACCCCTTTACAAATAATTTGTTTTCCGTTTGTACTTGACTTTAGATACTTTCGAGTTTGAGAAAAACTATTTGATGCACCGTTCCAATAAAGGTTATTATGTTTATCGTTTAGCCAAATTGCAGTCTTTTGAGATTTTGTATTTAGTAAAGTGAAATCATATGGTGGTTCTATTACAGAACTATTATTCAAGTTAGGATCCTGATCCTATTTCCTTTAGAATGATATTGTTATTATTACCAAAGAAGCCTTGCACATCAACTGAAACAATATCTTTCAACATTATGAAAGATCAATAACAAAGATAAGGGGCTTTCTATTTAAATTCATTTGGTGCTGATCACGTGACCTTTTCCTCATTATGAGTAATTATTATTCAACTGGGCTTTCTATATACGCGAGAAAGGTAGCTCACCTTCCACCCATCCCCGACATCCCCCATGTAACAATACTGATCACGTGACTTTTTTCCTCATTATAAGCAATAAATATTCAACTGTGATTCCTATGTACTTGAGAAGTGTCATACACCCAAAGTATTTAAAGATTGTTATCTAAGACAAACATGTCCGATCATTTTAGGGAACGATGTATCCTATGATTGTAAAACTAATAAAGAAATAAAAACAACGTCCAATGAAATAAATCTCACAAGTTAATATTTCTCAGATGTAGGAAATAAATTGATTTTAAAATTTCTTTTCTTTCCACAAATGGCTCATAAATATCATATAAAAGGGAATTGCACAAGACCTTGTAGAAATTTTGTCGTATCCATTTTTTTGTTTAGATATTTTTGCTTATTAATTTTAATTATTTTATTAATATTTAAATATTTATCAATTTAAATTATTTTACTTATTAATTTATTTATTGAAGTTAATCTTCTTTTTCTATTCTTGTGATTTACATTAAAAGCGGTAGACACATGTTTCCGACGGTAATTCAGGATTATAGTATGAAAAGTCGTCATAATAAATCTTAGTTTGCGATCATCTCCATCTAATTCATGACTATAGTTTTTATACTTAGGTGATGTTAAAAATATAGATCGAAATATTTATAGTAAACAACTATAAACCAGCTAATAACAGCTAATAATCAAAACCAAATTATTTTCTCACCTTCTGGGCACACTCTAACTTAAACTTTAATTTTAGCTTAAATTTCTTATGTTTTTTTAGTTTTAAGATTTTGAATGTTAGTTAGTAAGACAAAATTGATTAATGTTAAATGTTACCCAAAGTGACTGGTGCCATAATTAAAAGGCTTAACTTAGCCTGTAGCACTGGGATAAAACTAAAATAAATAAATAAATAAATAGTAACAAGGCATCAGTTAAACCAATTCTTGAACATATAAATCAATTTCATAGTTATATTTCTAATCATATCTGGTCTCGAATTTATAATGATGTATATAACATTAACTTCCTTACAGTAAATTTCTTAAAAAAAATCAATGCCTAGAGAACAAAATCCACCCTTAACATGTGCACACAATATGAAAACCGGATTCCTGATTAGTAAACAATGATTAGTGAAATATTATTCTTCTTAATCCTACCTGCTTAAAAATAGAAAACTAATAAATGAATACTCGATACAAATTACTGATAGATTATTAATATAAAATACTACTTTACTTTCACCGACTCAATACTCATTACATTGTTGTAACGAAACAAAAAACAAGAAAGTTAAGAATATCACGTTGATAATTTTATTATACATATCATTAAATCTTTCCATTCCGATTATTTGCAAATATATCCCAAAAAGCTTTAAAAGTATGATGTAATCATATATTTGTTACGTGGGCATATTAGTGCCCTAGTCCTGAAAGGACTTGGGCCGAAGGAAAGACATCCGATGTTCAGGCACCAATTTTGCCGGCATAAGCCCGCCGGATGGGGTGGGTTCTTGGTAAGCCTTTCTCCTCTCCAACATAACGAGAATAAATATTAAAGATGCCTGAAAAGTAGTAAGAGCTGTATAGTCCGTCGGTCATCAGTCTACATTGCCCCACAAGCTAAGCTTTTGCTTGATCGTAATACGATCGGGCAATGTTTCGGCCACATTCCCTCCCCTTCACACAATCGTGCGCCAAATGGATCGTCGCGGGCCGCGCAATACGATCCCCTATTGCCAAGGTTGTTCGTCAAAAGTTATGTCATTATTCTTCACCTACTCCACTTATCGCGTCAGCAACCCCCGTTTGAAAACTTAGCACTTTATGTTTTTAAGTTCGTTTTCACATTACAATTTTATTGAATAAACTATTGGCTAGTGCCATTTATGAGTAATATTATGGTTAGGAATACATATGAATTTAATTTTTAATTGACCAACAAAATTTGTTAGCGGAGAGTATCGAATTAATCACCCGATAACGGTGCACACATCAGCAAATTGCCGACTATTCACGACTACAAACGTCGCTCTGAGGGCACTTGTGCGCTGAAAAGTCAATGTTTATTATATTATAAAAAGTAAGACAAAAGCTTACTGATTAATTATAAAAATATTATAATGCCTTGAAGAGGCCTAAGTTGGAGGATTTACGTTAGATAATTAAAAACAAAAGGCACGGATATATATATATATATATAGTGGATAAAGGAACCGTGTTCCGACAAACTTACCCCTTTCAGTCCTGGGCGATGAGATCTCGACGCGCTGGATCCTGGGCTTTTTGAAGAAATTAGGAACATATATATATATACGTGCAAACAC
Organism: Drosophila pseudotakahashii; assembly: GCA_035046095.1. Taxonomy (NCBI): domain Eukaryota; kingdom Metazoa; phylum Arthropoda; class Insecta; order Diptera; family Drosophilidae; genus Drosophila; species Drosophila pseudotakahashii. The sequence continues at coordinate 18,222 of JAWNOE010000183.1, read as the reverse complement.
TATCGTTAAAATACGACCAAAAAAAAATCTTGTTCTTAAGCACAATCACTTATTGTATATATATATATATGTATGTATGTATGTTTATGCATGTTTACTTCCAAACTTACTGTTTACTTCCAAAGTGAACGGTTGTGTTTTTTTCGCGCTCCGAATTTTTATTTGTTTTCGTGTTTACCTTTAGACGGTTTTAATTAAAACTTAAATATTCGGTCCCTAATTTGATTTATAATATTACTTCTTATATTTCGCGAGTGAATTTACTCTATTCTGTGCACAATCGCATTAAAACAATTTCCAATTTTAATATTGTGTTCTGTGTTTTTTTGTTTTTGTGATTTCTTTTGCCTTTCCTTTGTGCGGTGTCCGTTAAAGCTACAGTGTTTGTGTTGTTGTTTTGTGCATTCGCATTAACTGCACTCGCATTAACTGCATTACGCTCCCGCTCTCCCGCACTCTCGCATTCTCTCTCTAATTTTCCCTCTTTCGAAATTTAAAGCGTGCTCTTGCGGTACTTTTAACTGCTCGTTCGCAAATTTCGGTCCCTACATTTCTGTTTGGTACAGTGGGCAAAATATTTACAAATATGGATACTTTTGTCTGCTGTATTAATAATTGCCATCAATTAATCAGAGCTGATCAGTCAAAACTGACCTGTTGGCTGTGTGAAAAAATGGCTCATACCAAGTGTGCCGGCTATACTGGCCGAACCAGTGATGATCTGGCTAAGGGTCACAATTTACTTTATTGCTGTGATCCTTGTCTTCTAGTTGCGCAAGAGATGAGATCTTTTATGCGCCAAACCAAAGGCGGCTTAATGAGTTTAATCAATAGTTTTGGTGTTGCTAGAGATAGTTTTCGCCGAGCGGATGATTTACTCTCAGCGCTGGACTCTCAATTTAATAGCCTTAAGCTAATTGACGAGTCTCCAAAGCGCAAAAAGGCCACTGGTGGCAGGCAGCCTAAGGAAAACACCCCGCAACCCCCGGAAAGTAATAAACAGAGCTCCACGACGAATCAGCTGTCGACCGTAGCAAATCCCCAAATGTTGCTACGATCAGCTGCTAAAAAAGATTTGGATCAATTGGAATCCGTATCATCCGTAGTAGACCCCCCTGTTGCCCCGCCCATTACTAATAACTTGTCACCTCCAGGGAATGTTGAGTCTGGTCTACCGGCACAAGTTGGCGCTGCAGAAACTCAATCCGCAGTACCAAAACCTCTTTCAGTGGTTCAACCCAAAAAACAAATATTTATTTCTCGTCTTTCGCCTGACCAAACGGCATCCGAGGTTTTGGACTATATACAGCACAAAACAAATGCCAAAAACATAAAAGTGGAAAAGTTTAATTTCACTTATGCGAGGGACACCTCCTCTTTTAAGATCTTTGTTCCGAACGATCTCTTTTCAACCATTTGCTCAGAAACCTTCTTGCCAGATCTTATGGTGGTAAAGGAGTTTGAAACTAGGAATACAAATAAAAGAAAAAGACCCGTGCAGACTAGACTCCCCAATCAAGGCCAGAGTAGTGCGGCATCTTCATCTTCATCTTTTACCCTATCTTCGTCTTCAAAAAACTAAAAACTAGCTTAATTCTTTCCTATCAGAATACGAGAGGCTTGCGCAGTAAGCTATCTAAATTGTATTCGGATAGTCTGTCTTTTGCTTCCCATATTATTGTATTTACAGAGACCTGGCTAAAAGAGGAGATCTTAAACTCCGAAATTTTTCCTGGTAAGTACACCACCTATAGGCATGACCGTCCATCCAGACGAGGCGGTGGTGTTTTAATTGCCGTGAACTCAACTCTCACGTCAGAAGTGGTCACATTTAAAGAATTTTATAATATAGAGTTCATATGTGTAAGGCTGTCGTTTCCCGGTAGTTTTATATATATCACCTGCTCGTATATACCGCCTGCATCGGAATTTCCAGACTACTTAAATCATCTTTTTGCCATACAGTCAGTGTCGAACAAACTGACCGATAGAGACCAACTTTTAGTTCTAGGAGATTTTAATATCCCGGGAACATCGTGGTCAACAGATGAACAATCAAATGTTTTACTTCCACTAGCCCAGCATGACTTTATTGAAGGCGTGCTAGATTGATTTGTCATTGTCTCAAATTAACAATATTAAAAATTCACTAGGTCGTTTATTGGACCTATGTTTCGTTTCAAATCCGGACCGCGTATTTCTATCCAAGATAGCACCTCTTACTCAACCTGAAGATCCATATCATCCGGCGTTTGATGTTTCAATCGACACTGGTACTGTGATAGATGCAAAATCAGAGAAGTCTACTAAGCGACTACTTTGTTTTCGCAAGGCCGACTTTTGCATGCTAAACTCTTATTTATCTGCCTTTGATTGGTCCGATCTTTACTCATGTCATAATATGGATGATGCGATAAATATTTTTTATTCAACAGTAAATTCGTTTTTTAATTCTTGTGTTCCGTTGTACTATCCGTCAGTCTCCACCAAACCACCTTGGTTCAGTAAAGAGCTGACACACCTAAGAAACGTAAAGTCCAGATCCTGTACATCCTGTATGTCGTCCTTGTGATCTATTATTTTAACAGTGTTGATCACGTTGGCTGTGTTATGCGCCACTTTGGAATCCGTTCCTCCCATGGTGGAGTCCTTGCTAATAATAGTATTTCTTCTCCAGGACAAGGATGTAGCAGAACCTCTTCGCAGGATAGGTTCCACTGGCTTCAATGGACTTCCTTCAAGGATATTTGTTGTTCATTGACGGCAGGCAGGACTTCCTTCAGGATCTCCGGTCTTGGCTGTAGTCATTGGCGGCTTTGGGAATATAGTGCTTCGACTATATTGCCGCGGAGATCAGAATAAATTCTGTTTACTGGTGGCATTGGACTCCGTGGGCAGATGCCCGAAGCCCATGGGGGAAATCGTCCTCCCTCAGAGCTAGTGGTTTCCGTCAATATGAGACCAGACTAGATTCTGTCTATCTTTTCTACCTGGCTACGGTGTTTTATACCAGTGTAGAGCTTTTTCTAGCCTCCCGTGATATTTGGGTTATTTAGGTGTTCCCACCTATGATTTCCCCTATCTGTAGCGTCAACGCCCGACCGATGCACTTTGCCAGCTGCCGGTGAATGGTTACCAGTAGGTCGATCGCGGTCGTTGTTCTGACCGAAAAGATCGTCAAATTGCACATTCCTTTGCTTGTTTTCGGTGAGTCAATGTGTCGATTGCCCCCCTCCCTTTGCCTCGAGATTCGATGTTGTTTTTCTACGTGCATCTTTCTCCATCAAATAAATTGAAGGAGAGGGCGTACGTAACAGGCTCGAAGTGATCGATACGGACACGCATGGAATGACTTCGCAAAAAGGAATTTTCGTACGACCAACGAATTAGTGCTTGTTTGGTTTTTCTTTTCTATTATTTAGGCGCCCTTAAACGTGTGGCTTCGACTGCTTTAACCGGGCTTTCCTAAACCTTTATCCCGACATGATGGGTATGTCTCAATTACTTGCCTCAGCTTACTGTGTTGTTCGGGGGATAGCTGATGAGGCGTGTACGCGGTTTCGGGTTTAGGAGGGTCGTTCATATCCAAGTCTCCGGTCATTAAGTCGTACTCCGGTTGTGCTTCGATGGCTGCAAACTCGTTTCCGCCCTTACCAAGGAATGTTAGGCCAAACGTATCCCAGAAATTGATTCCGAAATAAAAACGTTGTGTCAGACCTGGTACTATCAAAAATTCCAGGGTTATGTAGGGTAGGTAGGGTTATGGCTCCGACTACTCGGGTTTCGCCTCCACTAGCGGTGCGCACACATTCTTCGTTGAGCTTTCTTATGGGCCGCGTCCGGTTCCTTAAGAAGGCTTCCGCTCCTCTGCCAATACAATTCGCACTAGCGCCTGTATCCAGTAACGCTATATTTCTACTCCGTCGACTTTAGTTTTGGCAAAGAAACGGTTATCATTTTGTATGCTTACTACCACTGTCTAATACTTTCTGCTTAAGATTGCGATATTCTGCTCTGGTGCCATATAGCTTGTGCATCTTTCGTATGTCCCGTGTGGTGTTGCCCGTATCCTCTGAACCGTGGAAGATACGCTGTCTTGCCAGATCATACTCCCTCTCTCGTTGTTCTAGGTTCTTATGGGGAGAGATTTGTCTGGGAATGGTGGTCTCTACGGGAATGTAACTGCCTTGGTCCGCCCGGCTGTCCCGGTCTGGCCTGACGAACTCCGCGGAAAAGACGCGGGGTTAGCGTCGGCATCGCCTCCTATTTTCTCACACACTCTACAAGTGGCGTCATGGAATCTAGTAAGGCAGGGATCTTCTTCAGGGTGCTTTCGATAAAATCCGCTCCCTGCCGCATTTATAGCAGACTAATTCGTGAAGCGGTCCTCGGCATCCTTGTCCGTTTTCTAACCCCGATCGGGTGTCTCTTCGCTTCCGGTTAAATTCTTCCTCAGTCACAGCGTCCGGAAAATCCTGTGGTGTTTGATAATCCTCGAGTTCACTGACTGGCCTGCTTCGCGTGGCCCTGCCGTTACTCCTTAACCAGCGGTCCACTCTAAGTCCTTCCTTTTTCAAATCTGCTAGCGACCTAATCGGGGATGTCAGCAACAAGCTTCCCATCTGGGCATTTAGATTGTCCTTGATAAGCTCCACAAATTTCTCTTCTTCTAGCTTGTTCTGCAATCGGAAATGCAAGTTATGCATATCAGATACATAGTCGCTAAAAGATTCGTTTTGCCCTTGTCGCCGCTCCATCAACTCCTTGATCTTCATCAAGTCACTCCCGGAGGAGGAAAAAGCGCGTTTCATTTCCGTCGTTAGTGAGTAGTAATCGAAGTTGTAGTCGTCCGCTCGATCCTCCATCAACTGCCAATACCACTTGCTGGCGGCTCCTACCAGTAGACTATGGAATTCGCGAAAAACTTGGCTCGGCTCTATCCGATAAAGTACTTGTAGCCGTTCAACGCGGAACAAGAAACTCTCAACGGTCATACCGCGGCTGTTTCCGTCAAACTTTAAATTCCATTTGTCCAGCCAAACTCCTTTTGGTGCCTGATAGCCGGGGCTCTGGTCATATTCGGGGTGTCGTGGATAACTCGTGTCCGGGCCGTTACCTCGGGATTGGTGGTGTTGGAATGTGTCGGGGCGCAAGTGATCTCGTAGCCGATGCCTCTGGCTGTTGAGAGTCTCCTGCGATAGCGGTTCGAGAGGCGGCGTCTCTTGGTAACACAAGAAACTGTCAGATGGCTGTGCCGGGTACCGCTGCGGTGGTGGTAATACGGCCTGCTCCACCCTCATGGATTGTGAGGCTCGCAGCTCCACTACTTGCGCCTTTAATGCTTCTATTTGCGCTTGCAGGGCTACCTGAGTTTCGTTTTTCTGTTTTATCACCGATCGCATTATTTGCTCTCTTCTCTCGGCAGCTTCTAAGCCGCTTGTCGGCTTGAGCTCATATTGCGGAAGCATACTTGAGCGTCCCTTTGGCTGACCCAGGGGTAAATTTACTCCCCCTACAGCTCCTTCGGTATCGTCTAATTGATCCATGTTGTCTTCAATGGATCTATTTTCGTCTCGCTCTTCCGATTCGCGGAAGATACTGAAGTTGTCTCTATCTAGAGAGTTGGCTCTTTGTGGCGTGGTATCGGCACTGGCACTCCTTGGTGCTGGATTGCCTCGTGTCGCTGATCGTGTGATTCTTCCCGCTGAGGGTTGGAAAATCACTTTCTTCTTTGCCCCCTTCATTGAGGTCAAATATTCTTTTAGTCGCTTAAATATCTTTTTCACTTGTGTTTCACTTGTGCTCTTGAGCAATGACACACACTTTACACTTGTCTTATTTTTTTCGTTCACTCGCGCGATCAGCCAAGTACTGCTGACTAAGGTTTGTGAATCTAAATCAAAGATAATGGGGGGTGCTGTTTTGCGATTACTAAGTATCTCTTTGGTGAAGAATCTGTCCAATATTTAAGCCCCACAAAAAAAAAAACAAATATCCCTAACTAGAGGTATTAGCAGCTTCTACACAACTGGGTTCCACTGAACTAACAGCTCTTCTTCTCTTCTAGTCAGCTTTAACGTTCACAACGGGAACTAGCTGCGCCTAGAAGAAAAGTCTGTCCGAAATCCCCATCCCGCCAGTCGTCGGAAATCAGGTTATTTGACCGATCATTCTCGGGCTCCACAACCTGCTGCTATCTGACCGATCATTCTCGGGATCCACAGCAGTTTTCCTATTTCTCTGGACTCGAGCCTATCAAACGACCAGACCATCTAGCCCAGTACGTCGTGTAGCGTCGGCCAGAGAAACTAAAATACGTCCCCCGCCCAAATATGTCAGAGGATGCCGTAAAGACTCGAGCCTATCAAACGACCAGACTCTTGGCCTAGTACGTCGTGTAGCGTCGGCTTTACGTTTCCTGTCAGTTCCCCACCCACCTTTTCTGTCCTGGATCGACAATCGTACAATAGATCCGCACCGCAATGGCTAAATGCGTTACCGTAACGTCTGCGCTCCTGCTCTTTCTGGACTCGAGCCTATCAAACGACCGGGCTCCGCCTAGTACGTCGTGTAGCGTCGGCCAAAAAGCACATCTAAATTGTATTTACGTTAATTTCCAAAAATGGAAAGGTCAGTCGGCATATAGTTATGTAGTATTATAAAAGAAAACTTCATATCTCCCAATGGAAATTTTTAGTAATTTTTCTTATGAAAGAAACAAAGGATATCTATGATTTTAAAAATATAATGGCAATTCCTAAAGTCATACCTCTATTCTGAGACAAAGTCTAACATTCTTGGATTTATATAAATAATATAACTATTTAATTAATTATTATATATTTATATATTTATATATTGTTGATAATTTATATACCATATATATATATATAGAAAAATTTAATTATTATAATTATTATAATATTTTTTATTAAAAATTTACTAAAATGTGTTATTTAATATAAATCAATTAATATTTAAAAACTGTAATTTTTTAAAAAAATAATAATAGATAAATAAAAAAAAAAAAAAAAAAAAATAAGGATTTTTTTATTATTAATGAATTGCCTGATAAAAAGGATTACCTTGATAGGGTAAATCATGCAGTTTTCTGCATTCATTGACTGATTTATATGTTGTTAGTTATAAAGATTTTATATTTTTTTATTATTTTCTTCAATTTTATTAATATTAAAAAATAATATAAATAATGAAATTAATGAATCTTTTACATCAATAATTATTATATCAGCCTTATTATTAAAAAGTGGGGCCGCTCCTTTCCATTTTTGATTTCCTAATATAATAGAAGGATTAACATGAATAAATGCATTAATATTAATAACTTGACAAAAAATTGCACCATTAATATTAATTTCTTATTTAAATATTAAGAATTTATTATTAATTAGAGTAATTTTATCAGTTATTATTGGAGCAATTGGTGGATTAAACCAGACCTCATTACGAAAATTAATAGCTTTTTCTTCAATTAATCATTTAGGATGAATATTAAGATCTCTAATAATTAGAGAATCTATTTGATTAATTTATTTTTTATTTTATTCATTTTATCTTTTATTTTAACATTTATATTTAATATTTTTAAATTATTTCATTTAAATCAATTATTTTCTTGATTTGTTAATAGAAAAATTTTAAAATTTTCATTATTTATAAATTTTTTATCTTTAGGAGGATTACCTCCATTTTTAGGATTTTTACCAAAATGACTTGTAATTCAACAATTAACATTATGTAATCAATATTTTTTATTAACAGTAATGATAATATCAACTTTAATTACATTATTTTTTTATCTGCGAATTTGTTATTCAGCTTTCATATTAAATTATTTTGAAAATAACTGAGTCATAGAAATAAATATAAATAGTAATAATACTAATTTATATTTAATTATAACTTTTTTTTTCAATTTTTGGGTTATTCCTAATTTCTTTATTTTTTTTTATATTTTAAGGCTTTAAGTTAATAAAACTAATAGCCTTCAAAGCTGTAAATATAGGATATTCCTTTAAGCCTTAGTAAAATTTTACTCCTTCAAAATTGCAGTTTGATGTCATTCTTGACTATAAGACCAATTTATATGATTAAGAAGAATAACTCTTATAAATAGATTTACAATCTATCGCCTAAACTTCAGCCACTTAATCAATCGCGACAATGATTATTTTCTACAAATCATAAAGATATTGGAACTTTGTATTTTATTTTTGGAGCTTGAGCCGGAATAGTAGGTACATCTTTAAGAATTTTAATTCGAGCTGAATTAGGTCATCCAGGAGCATTAATTGGAGATGACCAAATTTATAACGTAATTGTTACTGCACATGCTTTTATTATAATTTTTTTTATAGTAATACCAATTATAATTGGAGGATTTGGTAATTGATTAGTCCCATTAATACTAGGAGCACCAGATATAGCATTTCCACGTATAAATAATATAAGATTTTGATTACTACCCCCTGCCCTTTCTTTATTATTAGTAAGAAGAATGGTTGAAAATGGAGCTGGTACAGGTTGAACTGTTTACCCTCCTCTTTCTTCTGGAATTGCCCATGGTGGAGCTTCAGTAGATTTAGCAATTTTTTCTTTACATTTAGCTGGAATTTCTTCAATTCTAGGAGCTGTAAATTTTATTACTACTGTAATTAATATACGATCAACTGGAATTACATTAGATCGAATACCTTTATTTGTATGATCTGTTGTTATTACTGCTTTATTACTTTTATTATCATTACCAGTATTAGCTGGAGCTATTACTATATTATTAACAGATCGAAATTTAAATACTTCATTTTTTGACCCAGCTGGAGGAGGAGATCCAATTTTATACCAACATTTATTTTGATTTTTTGGTCACCCTGAAGTTTATATTTTAATTTTACCAGGATTTGGAATAATTTCTCATATTATTAGTCAAGAATCTGGTAAAAAGGAAACTTTTGGATCTTTAGGAATAATTTATGCAATACTTGCTATTGGTTTATTAGGATTTATTGTATGAACTCATCACATATTTACAGTAGGAATAGATGTAGATACTCGAGCTTATTTTACTTCAGCAACTATAATTATTGCTGTACCAACTGGAATTAAAATTTTCAGATGATTAGCTACTTTACATGGAACTCAACTTTCATATTCACCAGCTATTTTATGAGCTTTAGGATTTGTATTTTTATTCACAGTAGGGGGATTAACAGGAGTAGTATTAGCTAATTCATCAGTTGATATTATTTTACATGATACTTATTATGTAGTAGCTCATTTTCATTATGTATTATCAATGGGAGCTGTATTTGCTATTATAGCAGGATTTATTCACTGATATCCTTTATTTACTGGATTAACATTAAATGCTAAATGATTAAAAAGTCAATTTATTATTATATTTATTGGAGTAAATTTAACATTTTTCCCTCAACATTTTTTAGGATTAGCTGGTATACCTCGACGTTATTCAGATTATCCTGATGCTTATACAACTTGAAATGTAGTGTCAACTATTGGATCAACTATTTCTTTATTAGGTATTTTATTCTTTTTTTATATTATTTGAGAAAGTTTAGTATCTCAACGACAAGTAATTTACCCAATTCAATTAAATTCATCTATTGAATGATACCAAAATACACCACCAGCTGAACATAGTTATTCTGAATTACCACTTTTAACAAATTAATTTCTAATATGGCAGATTAGTGCAATGGATTTAAGCTCCATATATAAAGTATTTTACTTTTATTAGAAAATAAATGTCTACATGAGCTAATTTAGGTTTACAAGATAGAGCTTCTCCTTTAATGGAACAATTAATTTTTTTTCATGATCACGCATTATTAATTTTAGTAATAATTACAGTACTAGTTGGATATTTAATATTTATATTATTTTTTAATAATTATGTAAATCGATTCCTTTTACATGGACAACTTATTGAAATAACTTGAACTATTTTACCAGCAATTATTTTATTATTTATTGCTTTACCTTCTTTACGTTTATTATATTTATTAGATGAAATTAATGAACCATCAGTAACTTTAAAAAGAATTGGTCATCAATGATATTGAAGTTATGAATATTCAGATTTTAATAATATTGAATTTGATTCTTATATAATTCCTACTAATGAATTAGCAACTGATGGATTCCGACTATTAGATGTTGATAATCGAGTTATTTTACCTATAAATTCACAAATTCGAATTTTAGTGACAGCTGCTGACGTAATTCATTCTTGAACAGTCCCAGCTTTAGGGGTAAAGGTTGACGGAACTCCAGGTCGATTAAATCAAACTAATTTTTTTATTAACCGACCAGGTTTATTTTATGGACAATGTTCAGAAATTTGTGGAGCTAATCATAGTTATATACCAATTGTAATTGAAAGTGTACCTGTAAATTATTTTATTAAATGAATTTCTAGTAATAATTGTTCATTAGATGACTGAAAGCAAGTACTGGTCTCTTAAACCATTTTATAGTAAATTAGCACTTACTTCTAATGATATTTAATAAAAAATTAGTTAAAAATATAACATTAGTATGTCAAACTAAAATTATTAAATTATTAATATTTTTTGATCCCACAAATAGCTCCTATTAGATGATTATTATTATTTATCATTTTTTCTATCACATTTATTTTATTTTGTTCTATTAATTATTATTCTTATATACCAACTTCACCTAAATCTAATGAATTAAAAAATATTAATTTAAATTCAATAAACTGAAAATGATAACAAATTTATTTTCTGTATTTGACCCTTCAGCTATTTTTAATTTATCGTTAAATTGATTAAGAACATTTTTAGGACTTTTAATAATCCCATCTATTTATTGATTAATACCTTCTCGTTATAATATTTTTTGAAATTCAATTTTATTAACACTTCATAAAGAATTTAAAACATTATTAGGACCTTCAGGGCATAATGGATCAACATTTATTTTTATTTCATTATTTTCATTAATTTTATTTAATAATTTTATAGGATTATTTCCTTATATTTTTACAAGAACAAGTCATTTAACTTTAACTCTATCTTTAGCTTTACCTTTATGATTATGTTTTATATTATATGGATGAATTAATCATACACAACATATATTTGCTCATTTAGTTCCTCAAGGAACTATATACCATTTATAGTATGTATTGAAACTATTAGAAATATTATTCGACCTGGAACATTAGCTGTTCGATTAACAGCTAATATAATTGCTGGACATTTATTATTAACTTTATTAGGAAATACAGGACCCTCTATATCTTATTTATTAGTATCATTTTTATTAGTAGCTCAAATTGCTTTATTAGTTTTAGAATCAGCCGTAGCTATAATCCAATCATATGTGTTTGCTGTATTAAGAACTTTATACTCTAGAGAAGTAAATTAATTAACTAATGTCTACACATTCAAATCACCCCTTTCATTTAGTTGATTATAGCCCTTGACCTTTAACAGGAGCTATCGGAGCTATAACAACTGTATCAGGTATAGTAAAATGATTTCATCAATATGATATTTCATTATTTTTATTAGGTAATATTATTACTATTTTAACAGTTTATCAATGATGACGAGATGTATCACGAGAAGGAACATACCAGGGATTACACACTTATGCCGTAACTATTGGATTACGATGAGGAATAATTTTATTTATTTTATCAGAAGTTTTATTTTTTGTTAGTTTTTTTTGAGCATTTTTTCATAGAAGATTATCTCCAGCAATTGAATTAGGAGCCTCATGACCTCCTGCAGGTATTATTTCATTTAATCCATTTCAAATTCCTTTATTAAATACAGCTGTTTTATTAGCTTCAGGAGTAACAGTAACTTGAGCTCATCATAGTTTAATAGAAAGAAATCATTCTCAAACTACTCAAGGTTTATTCTTTACTGTCTTATTAGGGGTTTATTTTACAATTTTACAAGCTTACGAATATATTGAAGCTCCATTTACTATTGCAGATTCAGTTTATGGATCAACATTTTATATAGCTACAGGATTTCATGGAGTTCATGTATTAATTGGAACAACTTTTTTATTAGTATGTTTATTACGACATTTAAATAATCATTTTTCAAAAAATCACCATTTTGGATTTGAAGCAGCTGCATGATACTGACATTTTGTTGATGTAGTTTGATTATTTTTATATATTACAATTTACTGATGAGGAGGTTAAACTATTATTATAATTATCTATATAGTATAAAAGTATATTTGACTTCCAATCATAAGGTCTATTAATAAATAGTATAGATAATTTTTTCTATTATTATAATCGCTTCATTAATTTTATTAATTACAACTATTGTAATATTTTTAGCTTCAATTTTATCAAAAAAAGCTCTTATTGATCGAGAAAAAAGATCTCCATTTGAATGTGGATTTGATCCAAAATCATCGTCACGACTACCATTTTCATTACGATTTTTTTTAATTACTATTATTTTTTTAATTTTTGATGTAGAAATTGCTTTAATTATTAATTTAAAATTTATTATTTTAAAATATTCTAATATTATAATTTGAACAGTCACTTCAATTATTTTTATTTTAATTTTATTAATTGGATTATACCATGAATGAAATCAAGGAATATTAAATTGATCAAATTAATATAAATAGGGTTGTAGTTAATTATAACATTTGATTTGCATTCAAAAAGTATTGAATATTCAATCTACCTTAAATAGAATATGAAGCGATTGATTGCAGTTAGTTTCGACCTAACCTTAGGTAATTTTACCCTTATTCTTTAATTGAAGCCAAAAAGAGGCGTATCACTGTTAATGATATAACTGGGTATTAACCCCAATTAAGGAAGTATGGTGATCAAGTAAAAGCTGCTAACTTTTTTCTTTTAATGGTTAAATTCCATTTATACTTCTATTTATATAGTTTAAATTAAAACCTTACATTTTCATTGTAATAATAAAATATGTTATTTTTATAAATTACTAAAATTAATTCACTATATTCAAAGATTAATTAATCTCCATAACATCTTCAGTGTCATACTCTACATATAAGCTATTTGAATATAAAAATAATAAAAAATTAAATAAAATTAAAATTCAAAATACAAATAATATTAAATAAATTTTTAAACTATTATTATGTATCAAAAATAAGGATTTAGAATAATTAGTTAATTTATAATATAAATGTTGACCTCCAAAATATTCTGATCAACCTTGATCAAAACTTTTAACTACTAATTGACCATAATTTAAAGGATAACAAGAAAGGAAGCTAGCTTCGGCCAGCCGAAGCTTATATACCCTTGCAGATCATTCCTATTCATTTACAAAAACATTACATTTAAATTAACTTGCGTATATGTTACAATAATCCAAATTTTAGCTGATTTCGCATTACTTTGGCATTAATTTTTGATCCTTCCTATGGCAGCTATATAATATAGCCGTCCGAATTTTGTTAAATTTTATTCGAAATTTTGAAATGTTAAAGAAAAGCCATATCCTAGAGGAAAAGACAATGTAATAAAAATCAACAAAGATATAATTTTTTTCCTATTAATTTCCATATAATTTTCGGACCGTTCCTATGGCAGCTATATGATATAGTCATCCGATTTTTTAAAAATTTTATTCGAAATTCAGAAATATTTAAAAAATAGTATACCCAAGAGTAGAAGGTAATATTTCAAAAAACACCAAAGCTAGAATTTTTTTTATGTTTTTTACGTTTTTTTTTAGTTCCTTCATATGGGAGCTATAAGATATAGTTGTCCGATCCGGTCGGTTCCGACATATATACTACCTGCAATAGAAAGAAGACTTTTGGGAAAGTTTGAGCCCGATAGCTTTAAAACTGAGAGACTAGTTTGCGTAGAAACAGACGGACAGACGGACAGACGGACGGACAGACGGACAGACGGACATGGCTAGATCGACTCGTCTTGTCATGCTGATCAAGAATATATATACTTTATGGGGTCGGAAACGTCTCCTTCACTGCGTTGCAAACTTCTGACTGAAATCATAATACCCTCTGCAAGGGTATAAAAAATTATTCCATAAGTTCTAATATAAGGTATAAATCATATTGACCCTAAAAAAACAGTTAAATTATAATTTAATAAAGATTTATTTAAAAAGTATAAATTTGTTATTGAAATTAAATAACCAAATAATCCTCCAAAAATACATACAAATAAAGTTAATAACTTTAAATATATTGGTAAACAAATTATATAAGGGATAGGAAAAATTAATCAATTAAGTATTCTACCTCCAATAATTCTTATAACTAATAATCCTAATATACCTCGTAATATAATTCAACTTTCATCATTTAATATATTTAAACTACCACAATTTAAATCCCCAGTTATTGAATAATAAACTAATCGAAAAGAATAACTTACAGTTAAGCCAGTAGAAAAAAAATATAAAAAAAATGAAAATATATTAATATTTCTAATTCTAACAATTTCTAAAATTATATCCTTAGAATAAAATCCAGCTAAAAATGGTATACCACATAAAGCTAAATTGGAAACATTAAAACAAGCTGAAGTTAAAGGTATATGGATTCTAAGACCACCTATTAACCGAATATCTTGAGAATTATTTATATTATGAATAATAGCTCCCGCACATATAAATAATAATGCTTTAAATGAAGCATGAGTTAATAAATGAAATATAGCTAATTTATAAAATCCTATAGATAAAATTCTTATTATTAATCCTAATTGACTTAAAGTTGACAAAGCAATAATTTTTTTTAAATCAAATTCAAAATTAGCTCCTAATCCAGCTATAAATATAGTTAATCCTGATAATAATAATAATAATTGACCCAATCAAGAACTACTTAAAATAATATTAAATCGAATTAATAAATAAACTCCAGCTGTTACTAAAGTAGATGAATGAACTAAAGCAGACACAGGAGTTGGAGCAGCTATTGCAGCAGGTAATCAAGAAGAAAAAGGAATTTGAGCTCTTTTAGTTATAGCTGCTAATATTACTAATCTACCAATTATTAGTATTTCAAATTCATTTTGTATTACTTCTAAATAAAAAATATAATTTCATCTACCATAATTTAATATTCAAGCAATAGCTAATAAAAGAGCTACATCCCCAATTCGATTAGATAGCGCAGTTAATATACCAGCATTATATGACTTAATATTTTGAAAATAAATTACCAAACAGTAAGAAACTAATCCTAGCCCATCCCAACCTAATAAAATTCTAATTAAATAAGGACTAATAATTAATAATATTATAGACAAAACAAACATTAAAACTAATATAATAAATCGATTAATATTTTCATCTCTTCTTATGTATTCCTTTCTATAAAAAATTACTAAAGAAGCAATTATTAAAACAAAAGATATAAATAATAAACTTATTCAATCAAATAAAAAAGTTATAACAATTCTTATTGAATTTAAAGAAACAACTTCTCATTCAATAAAATAAATTATATTATTTAATAAAAAATATAAACTTAATAAAAACAAGATAAACTAATAGAAATTAAATTAACAAATCTAATTCTACAAATTGATAAATATTTCACGATCTAAAATGAATTATTTCATATCACTAACACCACAAATTAGTATTTTTTTTAAACTATTTAAATATAATCATAATATACATGATTCTCTTTTTAAAATTAATAAATTTAAAGGTAATCAATGTAATAATATTAATAAATATTCTCGAATTTTACCTCCTCTAAAAGAATAAACTCCAGAAAATAATTTACCGTGTTGACTAAAAGAATAAAGATATAATGTATAAGCTGCTCTGAAAAAAGATAAAAAAGATAATATAATTATTGAAATTCATGACCAAGAAACAATTCTATTTAATAAAGAAATTTCTCCTAATAAATTTAACGTTGGCGGAGCAGCTATATTAGCAGATCTTAATAAGAATCATCATAAAGTTATAGCAGGTATAAAATTTAATTAACCCTTATTAATTAATATTCTACGACTACCTAATCGTTCGTAAGAAACATTAGCTAAACAAAATAATCCAGAAGAACATAACCCATGAGCAATTATTAAAGTATAAGACCCACACAACCCTCAATAAGTTATTGTTAATAATCCAGCTAAAACAATTCCTATATGGGCTACAGAAGAATAAGCAATTAAAGCTTTTAAATCTGTTTGACGTAAACAAACTAATCTAACTAAAACACCACCTACTAATCTAATTCTAATTCAAACAAATCTATATTTTAAATTTATTAATTGTAAAAAAGAAATAACCCGTAATAATCCATAGCCTCCTAATTTTAATATAATACCGGCTAAAATTATTGATCCAGAAACTGGAGCTTCAACATGAGCTTTTGGTAATCATAAATGAACTAAAAATATAGGCATTTTAACTAAAAAAGCACATAATAAACAAAAATACAATAAATCATAATTAAATATAAAATTATAATATAGGTAACGAAACTAATAAAGTATAAAATAATAAATAAACTCCAGCTTGTAATCGTTCAGGTTGATACCCTCATCCTAAAATTAAAAATAAAGTAGGAATTAAACTTCTTTCAAAAAATAAATAAAATATAAATAAACTTATTCTTCTAAAAGTTAAAACTAACAATAATAATAAAATTACAATATTTAATAAAAATAAATTTTTATAGTTATTATATTTATTAACCCTTTCTCTAGCTAATAATATTAAAGAACAAATTCATAAACTTAATAATACTAATCCATAAGAAAGCATATCACAACCTAAAAAATAAGAAATTTCAGATCAATAATTTATAAAATTATTTATTAATAAAAAAATAAATCTAATAAAAAATAATATAATTTGTACCATTCAATATATATTATTAATAAAACAAACAGGAGTTAAAAATAATAAAAAAAAAATAATTTTTAACATTTATATAATTCTAAAAGATTGAAAATAATCATTACCATGTGTACGAATTATAGAAACTAAAATAGATAACCCCAAAGCCCCTTCACAAACTCTAAATGTTAAAAATATTATTCTAAAATAATTTTCATAATTTAATATATTTAAATAAATAAATAATATAAAAAATAATATTAAAACAATAAATTCTAAACTTAAAAGTATTGAAAGTAAATGTTTTCGATTAGAAACAAAACAAAATAAACCTAAAATAAATAAAATTATAGGTAAACTTCAATATAAAATTATAATCATTAGTTTTAATAGTTTAATAAAAACATTGGTCTTGTAAATCAAAAATAAGATTTTTTCTTTTAAAACTTCAAGAGAAAAGAAATTTCTTTTTCATTAGTCCCCAAAATTAATATTTTAAATAAACTACCTCTTGAAATTATCCAATTAATATTATACTCTTTAATTATTACTACTTCTATTATTTTTTTAAATATAATTCATCCATTAGCTTTAGGTTTAACTTTATTAATTCAAACAATTTTTGTATGTTTAATTTCAGGATTAATAACTAAAAGTTTTTGATATTCATATATTTTATTTTTAATTTTTTTAGGAGGTATACTTGTATTATTTATTTATGTTACATCATTAGCTTCAAATGAAATATTTAATTTATCAATTAAATTAACTTTATTTTCTTCATTAATTTTATTTATTATAATAATATTATCTCTTATTATTGATAAAACTTCTATTTCATTATTTTTAATAAATAATGAAATAAAATCTATTATTGATATAAATTCATATTTTACAGAAAATTCTTTATCTTTAAATAAATTATATAATTTTCCTACAAATTTTATTACAATTTTATTAATAAATTATCTATTAATTACTTTAATTGTAGTAGTAAAAATTACTAAATTATTTAAAGGCCCTATTCGAATAATAACTTAATTAATGAATAAACCTTTACGAACTTCCCACCCCTTATTTAAAATTGCTAATAATGCTTTAGTAGATTTACCTGCTCCTATTAATATTTCAAGATGATGAAATTTTGGGTCATTACTTGGATTATGTTTAATTATTCAAATTTTAACCGGATTATTTTTAGCTATACACTATACAGCAGATGTTAATTTAGCTTTTTATAGAGTTAATCATATTTGTCGAGATGTTAATTATGGTTGATTATTACGAACTTTACATGCTAACGGTGCATCATTTTTTTTTATTTGTATTTATTTACATGTAGGTCGAG
>JAWNOE010000182.1:0-22850 GCA_035046095.1 Drosophila pseudotakahashii | reverse complement strand
TAAGGACTCTGAAAATGAAAATATCCAGAATGAGAGTATGGAATGTTTTGAACAAGATATCCTGAACGAAAGTAAGGATAGTAATAAAGATAGTTTCCCGAATGACAGTAAGGAAGTTAAGCGACCAAAAAAAATGTCAACACATGAAATCGCTAAAGTAACTAATGATGTAACTAGAAGAAGCGACAGATTAAAAATAGTATAATATAGCATAATATAGCATATCCTATAAAGAAGATGAAATAAATTTAAATCATTTTATAATGAATGCTCACACTGTTTTTAATGAAGTGCCTTGTTCATTTGATGAAGTAAAAAGTAGAGAAGATAGGTCTTTATGGGAAGAAGCTATTAAGGTCGAGCTTTCTGCTCATACACTAAATAACACCTGGACTATTGTTAAAAAGCCTGAAAATAAGAATATTGTAGATTGTAAGTGGGTATTTACTTTAAAGCATGATGAAATGGGAAATCCAGTTAGGTATAAAGCCAGATTAGTTGCACGCGGGTTTACACAAAAATATCAAATAGATTACGATGAAACGTTCGCTAGAATTTCCAGTTTCCGTTTTATTTTATCCATCGCGAACCAATATAATTTTAAAATACATCACATGGATGTTAAAACTGCCTTTCTTAATGGTACGTTGAAGGAGGAAATATACATGAAAGTTCCTCAAGGAATTGTTTGCAATTTTGAAAATGTATGTAAACTAAACAAATCAATTTATGGGCTCAAACAAGCAGCTAGATGCTGGATTGAAGTATTTGAGCATGCATTAAAGGAATGTGGATTTAAAAATTCATCTGTTGATCGTTGTATATATCTTAAAGACAATGGCGATATCAAGAAAAATATGTATGTTTTACTATATGTGGATGACTTAGTTATAGCGACATACGACATAAAAGGATTAGTAAATTTTAAACAATACCTAATGACAAAATTTAGAATGTCTGATTTGGGTGAAATACGATACTTTATTGGAATGAAAATAGAAGTGGGCCAAGATCAGATATCTTTAAGTCAGTCTGCTTACATAAAAAAGGTTTTAAGTAAGTTTAATATGGAAGATTGCAAACCTGTAAATACTCCACTTCCTAGTAATCTAGATTATGAAATGTTAAATTCAGACGAAATTTACGATGCTCCTTGTCGAAATTTAATTGGTAGTTTAATGTACATAATGCTCTGTACGCGACCGGATATAACTACTGCCATCAATATCCTAAGTAGATATACTAATAAAAATAATATTGAACTATGGAAATGTTTAAAAAGGGTTTTAAGATATCTTAAAGGAAATATTAATATGAAACTCATTTTTAAGAAAAATTTAAATTATGAAAATATATTTGTTGGCTATGTAGACTCAGATTGGGGTGGAAATCAGAATGACAGAAAAAGTACAACTGGTTATCTTTTTAAAATGTTTAACTCTAATTTAATTTGTTGGAATACAAAGAGACAGAATTCAGTAGCAGCTTCATCCACAGAAGCAGAGTATATGGCCTTGTTTAAAGCTATCAGGGAAGCATTATGGCTTAAGTCCCTTTTAGAAAGCATTAATATTGAATTTGATGCTCCAATAAAAATATTCGAGGATAACCAGGGTTGTATAAGCATAGCTAGTAATCCCTCTTGTCATAAGAGGTCAAAACACATAGATATTAAGTATCATTTTTCTAGAGAACAAATTGAGAATAATGTTATTTCCATTGAGTATATTCCTACAGAAAATCAGCTGGCGGACATTTTCACGAAACCATTACCTTCCGGAAGATTTATGGAATTAAGAGGAAAAATGGGACTACACAAAGATGACTAAATTCAACCACAACAATGGAGAGACAATGAAAACTATTCTACATTTTAATTTACTTAATATTTTAACATATGCTTAAGTACATACATATATATATATATAATCTATTGGATGACCTGATTGGGTTTTATCTGGGTTTTCCCAATCCTCGCAGCAAATGCTGGGTCATATTGTAATACCTCCCCAGAATACAATTCAGCCACTTTTAATGAAAAACGTATATATTTTGAACGTATATTTTAAAAATAATGTAATTTTTGAGGGGGCGTGTTGAACATAACAGTTTATTCGCCATCCCTACTGTTATGTACATTACAAAAATTAACATTATAGAAATCCCTACTTTTGAATATTCGGGCACACTTTTCTTTTATCCTTCTCTTTCCGATCCTCGTGTACAAGTGGCTGGTTGTGTGCAGAAAATAAGAAATATAAACCAATATATAAAACAACGATCATAAAACATATCCATCTAATAATTGTGTTCTTATTTAAACTGATAAAGGACTGAACAGATAAGCGTAATATTTCAATATAACTGAAAGCAAGTACAAAGATTCGCGACTTTCACATGGATCACATTCATCTCTGAAGATTATAAAATGAAAGACCGATTTTTAAGGGGATACGACTACAGCCCAAACCGTAAGAGCTAGAACATCCAAATTTTTGCACAGTATTTCATTGGGGATCTAAGCGCCCACTAAGATCCGAAATGTCCTCCCAGTGGCCCCAATCAGCTCCAACATTAATATTTGGAAGCTCAAAATATGGACTATTTGATTGCTTAACTTCTAAAGTGGTTGGAATTTTGAAATTTGGAATTTGCCGAATTTTAGGGATTGAAACGGCCTATTTAGATTTCTAAATGAAATTTTGATATCCCCCATAATTTGGGGGCTACATTTAAAGTTAACTTTTCGATTTAAAAAACCTAAACCGCTGCTCCGATTATAATGATTTTTGGATCAGTAGTTATTCTATGGCCCAAATGCTTAAGTTTAATTTTTCAACATTTTTTTTAGTATTTTTAAAGAATTTATTTAGGTTTTCTAAGTTATTGCGTCTCATTTTGCGGGAGCCTGCCGAGAGAGCAACAGCCAAGAAAACTGATAAGGGGTAGGGGGAAGTGCTGTGTGAAAAGGGGAGGGGAAAGGGGCAATTTTAGTTAAAATTTGTTTTGGATTTTAAAATCTTATACTGCTGCTCCGATCAATATGAATTTCGATCAATAGTCAGATCTGTGGATCAAATACTTAGGTTTTATTTTTCAAAAAGTATTTTTTTTGTAGCAAAAGTAAGAGCCCTATTTAATTTCCGCCACGGAAAAAAATTGACAAACTTACTAAAAATTCTGTAAGCAAAGGCAAAATCTAACGATTCGAATTTCTGCCAAGTACGCAAGTTTGATCTGTAAGCAATCAAATACGTTACTTCTTCAGATATGTTTGCATGTAGGTATGTATATTTGGATATGTTTTTATTTGTATTGTGTGTATGTGTGTTTCCATTTGAAAGTAAGTGATGTGTTTAAATACAAATAAAACAAGAAAGGAAGCTAGCTTCGGCCAGCCGAAGCTTATATACCCTTGCAGATCATTCCTATTTATTTACAAAAACATTAAATTTAAATTAACTTGCGTATATGTTACAACAAACCAAATTTTAGCTGTTTTCGTATTATTTTGGCATTAATTTTTGATCCTTTACTATGGCAGCTATATAATATAGCCGTCCGAATTTCGTTAAATTTTATTCGAAATTTTAAAATGTCAAAGAAAAGCCATATCCCAGAGGAGAAGACAATGTAATAAAAATCAACAAAGATATAATTTTTTTCCTATTAATTTCCATTTAATTTTCCGACCGTTCCTATGGCAGCTATAAGATATAGTCATCCGTTTTTTTAGAAATTTTATTCGAAATTCAGAAATATTTAAAAAATAGTATTCCCAAAAGAAGAAGGTTATATTTCAAAAAACACCAAATCTAGAATTTTTAAAAGTTTTTTTTTCGATCCTTCCTATGGAAGCTATAAGATATAGTTGTCCGATCCGGTCGGTTCCGACATATATACTACCTGCAATAGGAAGAAGACTTTTGGGAAAGTTTGAGCCCGATAGCTTAAAAACTGAGAGACTAGTTTGCGTAGAAACAGACGGACAGACGGACATGGCTAGATCGACTCGTCTTGTCATGCTGATCAAGAATATATATACTTTATGGGGTCGGAAACGTCTCCTTCACTGCGTTGCAAACTTCTGACTGAAATCATAATACCCTCTGCAAGGGTATAAAAATACACTTGCTCTTCTTTGCCACAATTCGTTTTATGAAAGTGAGAAGGATATAATGATAATAAGCGATAGGACATAGCAAGTGTAAAAAATGGAAACGATCAATCGCACAATGAACTCTCTGAGAGAGCTTGCCTAAGGAGAGAAAGAAACAAGCACAAGATTGACCGTGGTGTGGCAAGGGGGTAGAGGGTTTAAATTCACAATTATGATTTCAATTTTGGTTTAAAAAACTCTTTTTAGTGCACATTTTGATAATTTTTTTGAGATCATTTTAAAACAAGAAAGGAAGCTAGCTTCGGCCAGCCGAAGCTTATATACCCTTGCAGATCATTCCTATTCATGTACAAAAACATAATATTTAAATTAACTTGCGTATATGTTACAACAATCCAAATTTTAGCTGCTTTCGTATTACTTCGGCATTAACTTTTTGATCCTTCCTATGGCAGCTATATAATATAGCCGTCCGAATTTTGTTAAATTTTATTCGAAATTTTGAAATGTCAAAGAAAAGTCATATCCCAGAGGAGAAGACAATGTAATAAAAATCAACAAAGATATAATTTTTTTCCTATTAATTTCCATTTAATTTTCCGACCGTTCCTATGGCAGCTATATGATATAGTGATCCGATTTTATAAAAACTTAATCCGAAATTCCAAAATATTTAATAAATAATATTCCCAAGAGTAGAAAGTAATATTTCAAAAAACATCAAATCTAGAATTTTTTGCACGATTTTTTTTTCGATCCTTCCTATGGGAGCTATAAGATATAGCTATCCGATCCGGCCGGTTCCGACTTATATACTACCTGCAATAAAAAGAAGACTTTTGGGAAAGTTTCATTCCGATAGCTCAAAAACTGAGAGACTAGTTTGCGTAGAAACAGACGGACAGACGGACAGACGGACGGACAGACGGACGGACAGACGGACGGACAGACGGACATGGCTAGATCGACTCGTCTAGTCATCCTGATCAAGAATATATATACTTTATGGGGTCGGAAACGTCTCCTTCACTGCGTTGCAAACTTCTGACTGAAATCATAATACCCTCTGCAAGGGTATAAAAATGAAAGAGCAACCGGTACCAATGAATTATTGCTAAACTAATTTTTAGAAGTCTCCTATAAATCGGTCGACTCTGTCCCTGTTGAATTTTTAAATTCTTTGAATCGAGCAGGGATTTTGCAGCATAATCTGTCTCTTAAGATTGGAGCACCCGAAATGTTATTGCGAAATGTAGGTCCCCCAAAGTTATGGGGGTAAGGACTCTGAAAATGAAAATATCCAGAATGAGAGCATGGAATGTTTTGAACAAGATATCCTGAACGAAAGTAAGGATAGTAATAAAGATAGTTTCCCGAATGACAGTAAGGAAGTTAAGCGACCAAAAAAAATGTCAACACATGAAATCGCTAAAGTAACTAATGATGTAACTAGAAGAAGCGACAGATTAAAAATAGTATAATATAGCATAATATAGCATATCCTATAAAGAAGATGAAATAAATTTAAATCATTTTATAATGAATGCTCACACTGTTTTTAATGAAGTGCCTTGTTCATTTGATGAAGTAAAAAGTAGAGAAGATAGGTCTTTATGGGAAGAAGCTATTAAGGTCGAGCTTTCTGCTCATACACTAAATAACACCTGGACTATTGTTAAAAAGCCTGAAAATAAGAATATTGTAGATTGTAAGTGGGTATTTACTTTAAAGCATGATGAAATGGGAAATCCAGTTAGGTATAAAGCCAGATTAGTTGCACGCGGGTTTACACAAAAATATCAAATAGATTACGATGAAACGTTCGCTAGAATTTCCAGTTTCCGTTTTATTTTATCCATCGCGAACCAATATAATTTTAAAATACATCACATGGATGTTAAAACTGCCTTTCTTAATGGTACGTTGAAGGAGGAAATATACATGAAAGTTCCTCAAGGAATTGTTTGCAATTTTGAAAATGTATGTAAACTAAACAAATCAATTTATGGGCTCAAACAAGCAGCTAGATGCTGGATTGAAGTATTTGAGCATGCATTAAAGGAATGTGGATTTAAAAATTCATCTGTTGATCGTTGTATATATCTTAAAGACAATGGCGATATCAAGAAAAATATGTATGTTTTACTATATGTGGATGACTTAGTTATAGCGACATACGACATAAAAGGATTAGTAAATTTTAAACAATACCTAATGACAAAATTTAGAATGTCTGATTTGGGTGAAATACGATACTTTATTGGAATGAAAATAGAAGTGGGCCAAGATCAGATATCTTTAAGTCAGTCTGCTTACATAAAAAAGGTTTTAAGTAAGTTTAATATGGAAGATTGCAAACCTGTAAATACTCCACTCCCTAGTAAGCTAGATTATGAAATGTTAAATTCAGACGAAATTTACGATGCTCCTTGTCGAAATTTAATTGGTAGTTTAATGTACATAATGCTCTGTACGCGACCGGATATAACTACTGCCATCAATATCCTAAGTAGATATACTAATAAAAATAATATTGAACTATGGAAATGTTTAAAAAGGGTTTTAAGATATCTTAAAGGAAATATTAATATGAAACTCATTTTTAAGAAAAATTTAAATTATGAAAATATATTTGTTGGCTATGTAGACTTAGATTGGGGTGGAAATCAGAATGACAGAAAAAGTACAACTGGTTATCTTTTTAAAATGTTTAACTCTAATTTAATTTGTTGGAATACAAAGACACAGAATTCAGTAGCAGCTTCATCCACAGAAGCAGAGTATATGGCCTTGTTTAAAGCTATCAGGGAAGCATTATGGCTTAAGTCCCTTTTAGAAAGCATTAATATTGAATTTGATGCTCCAATAAAAATATTCGAGGATAACCAGGGTTGTATAAGCATAGCTAGTAATCCCTCTTGTCATAAGAGGTCAAAACACATAGATATTAAGTATCATTTTTCTAGAGAACAAATTGAGAATAATGTTATTTCCATTGAGTATATTCCTACAGAAAATCAGCTGGCGGACATTTTCACGAAACCATTACCTTCCGGAAGATTTATGGAATTAAGAGGAAAAATGGGACTACACAAAGATGACTAAATTCAACCACAACAATGGAGAGACAATGAAAACTATTCTACATTTTAATTTAATTAATATTTTAACATATGCTTAAGTACATACATATATATATATATAATCTATTGGATGACCTGATTGGGTTTTATCTGGGTTTTCCCAATCCTCGCAGCAAATGCTGGGTCATATTGTAATACCTCCCCAGAATACAATTCAGCCACTTTTAATGAAAAACGTATATATTTTGAACGTATATTTTAAAAATAATGTAATTTTTGAGGGGGCGTGTTGAACATAACAGTTTATTCGCCATCCCTACTGTTATGTACATTACAAAAATTAACATTATAGAAATCCCTACTTTTGAATATTCGGGCACACTTTTCTTTTATCCTTCTCTTTCCGATCCTCGTGTACAAGTGGCTGGTTGTGTGCAGAAAATAAGAAATATAAACCAATATATAAAACAACGATCATAAAACATATCCATCTAATAATTGTGTTCTTATTTAAACTGATAAAGGACTGAACAGATAAGCGTAATATTTCAATATAACTGAAAGCAAGTACAAAGATTCGCGACTTTCACATGGATCACATTCATCTCTGAAGATTATAAAATGAAAGACCGATTTTTAAGGGGATACGACTACAGCCCAAACCGTAAGAGCTAGAACATCCAAATTTTTGCACAGTATTTCATTGGGGATCTAAGCGCCCACTAAGATCCGAAATGTCCTCCCAGTGGCCCCAATCAGCTCCAACATTAATATTTGGAAGCTCAAAATATGGACTATTTGATTGCTTAACTTCTAAAGTGGTTGGAATTTTGAAATTTGGAATTTGCCGAATTTTAGGGATTGAAACGGCCTATTTAGATTTCTAAATGAAATTTTGATATCCCCCATAATTTGGGGGCTACATTTAAAGTTAACTTTTCGATTTAAAAAACCTAAACCGCTGCTCCGATTATAATGATTTTTGGATCAGTAGTTATTCTATGGCCCAAATGCTTAAGTTTAATTTTTCAACATTTTTTTTAGTATTTTTAAAGAATTTATTTAGGTTTTCTAAGTTATTGCGTCTCATTTTGCGGGAGCCTGCCGAGAGAGCAACAGCCAAGAAAACTGATAAGGGGTAGGGGGAAGTGCTGTGTGAAAAGGGGAGGGGAAAGGGGCAATTTTAGTTAAAATTTGTTTTGGATTTTAAAATCTTATACTGCTGCTCCGATCAATATGAATTTCGATCAATAGTCAGATCTGTGGATCAAATACTTAGGTTTTATTTTTCAAAAAGTATTTTTTTTGTAGCAAAAGTAAGAGCCCTATTTAATTTCCGCCACGGAAAAAAATTGACAAACTTACTAAAAATTCTGTAAGCAAAGGCAAAATCTAACGATTCGAATTTCTGCCAAGTACGCAAGTTTGATCTGTAAGCAATCAAATACGTTACTTCTTCAGATATGTTTGCATGTAGGTATGTATATTTGGATATGTTTTTATTTGTATTGTGTGTATGTGTGTTTCCATTTGAAAGTAAGTGATGTGTTTAAATACAAATAAAACAAGAAAGGAAGCTAGCTTCGGCCAGCCGAAGCTTATATACCCTTGCAGATCATTCCTATTTATTTACAAAAACATTAAATTTAAATTAACTTGCGTATATGTTACAACAAACCAAATTTTAGCTGTTTTCGTATTATTTTGGCATTAATTTTTGATCCTTTACTATGGCAGCTATATAATATAGCCGTCCGAATTTCGTTAAATTTTATTCGAAATTTTAAAATGTCAAAGAAAAGCCATATCCCAGAGGAGAAGACAATGTAATAAAAATCAACAAAGATATAATTTTTTTCCTATTAATTTCCATTTAATTTTCCGACCGTTCCTATGGCAGCTATAAGATATAGTCATCCGTTTTTTTAGAAATTTTATTCGAAATTCAGAAATATTTAAAAAATAGTATTCCCAAAAGAAGAAGGTTATATTTCAAAAAACACCAAATCTAGAATTTTTAAAAGTTTTTTTTTCGATCCTTCCTATGGAAGCTATAAGATATAGTTGTCCGATCCGGTCGGTTCCGACATATATACTACCTGCAATAGGAAGAAGACTTTTGGGAAAGTTTGAGCCCGATAGCTTAAAAACTGAGAGACTAGTTTGCGTAGAAACAGACGGACAGACGGACATGGCTAGATCGACTCGTCTTGTCATGCTGATCAAGAATATATATACTTTATGGGGTCGGAAACGTCTCCTTCACTGCGTTGCAAACTTCTGACTGAAATCATAATACCCTCTGCAAGGGTATAAAAATACACTTGCTCTTCTTTGCCACAATTCGTTTTATGAAAGTGAGAAGGATATAATGATAATAAGCGATAGGACATAGCAAGTGTAAAAAATGGAAACGATCAATCGCACAATGAACTCTCTGAGAGAGCTTGCCTAAGGAGAGAAAGAAACAAGCACAAGATTGACCGTGGTGTGGCAAGGGGGTAGAGGGTTTAAATTCACAATTATGATTTCAATTTTGGTTTAAAAAACTCTTTTTAGTGCACATTTTGATAATTTTTTTGAGATCATTTTAAAACAAGAAAGGAAGCTAGCTTCGGCCAGCCGAAGCTTATATACCCTTGCAGATCATTCCTATTCATGTACAAAAACATAATATTTAAATTAACTTGCGTATATGTTACAACAATCCAAATTTTAGCTGCTTTCGTATTACTTCGGCATTAACTTTTTGATCCTTCCTATGGCAGCTATATAATATAGCCGTCCGAATTTTGTTAAATTTTATTCGAAATTTTGAAATGTCAAAGAAAAGTCATATCCCAGAGGAGAAGACAATGTAATAAAAATCAACAAAGATATAATTTTTTTCCTATTAATTTCCATTTAATTTTCCGACCGTTCCTATGGCAGCTATATGATATAGTGATCCGATTTTATAAAAATTTAATCCGAAATTCCAAAATATTTAATAAATAATATTCCCAAGAGTAGAAAGTAATATTTCAAAAAACATCAAATCTAGAATTTTTTGCACGATTTTTTTTTCGATCCTTCCTATGGGAGCTATAAGATATAGCTATCCGATCCGGCCGGTTCCGACTTATATACTACCTGCAATAAAAAGAAGACTTTTGGGAAAGTTTCATTCCGATAGCTCAAAAACTGAGAGACTAGTTTGCGTAGAAACAGACGGACAGACGGACGGACAGACGGACGGACAGACGGACATGGCTAGATCGACTCGTCTAGTCATCCTGATCAAGAATATATATACTTTATGGGGTCGGAAACGTCTCCTTCACTGCGTTGCAAACTTCTGACTGAAATCATAATACCCTCTGCAAGGGTATAAAAATGAAAGAGCAACCGGTACCAATGAATTATTGCTAAACTAATTTTTAGAAGTCTCCTATAAATCGGTCGACTCTGTCCCTGTTTAATTTTTAAATTCTTTGAATCGAGCAGGGATTTTGCAGCATAATCTGTCTCTTAAGATTGGAGCACCCGAAATGTTATTGCGAAATGTAGGTCCCCCAAAGTTATGCAATGGGACACGATTGCAGATTAAAGGTCTTCAAAAGAATGTATTCGAAGCAACTTTATTTACGGGATTCGCGAAGAGGAAAACAGGATCCTATTAATACCGTCCGGTCAGCCGTTTCAGTTTAAGAGGCTACAATTCCCTCTAAAAGTTTGCTTTGCAATAACTATAAATTAATCGCAGGGGCAGACTTGGAAGCTGGCTGGACTAGATCTTAGAGAAGATTGCTTTTCTCATTAGCACTGCCAGTAGCTTTATTCTCGATCCTTAAGGATCTTCTGAAAATGTTGTTTACACAGAATTTTTAAAGTAATCATATTAAAAACAAGAAAGGAAGCTAGCTTCGGCCAGCCGAAGCTTATATACCCTTGCAGATCATTCCTATTTATTTACAAAAACATTAAATTTAAATTAACTTGCGTATATGTTACAACTATCCCTAACTATCCTTCCTATGGAAGCTATAAGATATAGTTGTCCGATCCGGTCGGTTCCGACATATATACTACCTGCAATAGGAAGAAGACTTTTGGGAAAGTTTGAGCCCGATAGCTTAAAAACTGAGAGACTAGTTTGCGTAGAAACAGACGGACATGGCTAGATCGACTCGTCTTGTCATGCTGATCAAGAATATATATACTTTATGGGGTCGGAAACGTCTCCTTCACTGCGTTGCAAACTTCTGACTGAAATCATAATACCCTCTGCAAGGGTATAAAAATACACTTGCTCTTCTTTGCCACAATTCGTTTTATGAAAGTGAGAAGGATATAATGATAATAAGCGATAGGACATAGCAAGTGTAAAAAATGGAAACGATCAATCGCACAATGAACTCTCTGAGAGAGCTTGCCTAAGGAGAGAAAGAAACAAGCACAAGATTGACCGTGGTGTGGCAAGGGGGTAGAGGGTTTAAATTCACAATTATGATTTCAATTTTGGTTTAAAAAACTCTTTTTAGTGCACATTTTGATAATTTTTTTGAGATCATTTTAAAACAAGAAAGGAAGCTAGCTTCGGCCAGCCGAAGCTTATATACCCTTGCAGATCATTCCTATTCATGTACAAAAACATAATATTTAAATTAACTTGCGTATATGTTACAACAATCCAAATTTTAGCTGCTTTCGTATTACTTCGGCATTAACTTTTTGATCCTTCCTATGGCAGCTATATAATATAGCCGTCCGAATTTTGTTAAATTTTATTCGAAATTTTGAAATGTCAAAGAAAAGTCATATCCCAGAGGAGAAGACAATGTAATAAAAATCAACAAAGATATAATTTTTTTCCTATTAATTTCCATTTAATTTTCCGACCGTTCCTATGGCAGCTATATGATATAGTGATCCGATTTTATAAAAATTTAATCCGAAATTCCAAAATATTTAATAAATAATATTCCCAAGAGTAGAAAGTAATATTTCAAAAAACATCAAATCTAGAATTTTTTGCACGATTTTTTTTTCGATCCTTCCTATGGGAGCTATAAGATATAGCTATCCGATCCGGCCGGTTCCGACTTATATACTACCTGCAATAAAAAGAAGACTTTTGGGAAAGTTTCATTCCGATAGCTCAAAAACTGAGAGACTAGTTTGCGTAGAAACAGACGGACAGACGGACAGACGGACAGACGGACGGACAGACGGACGGACAGACGGACATGGCTAGATCGACTCGTCTAGTCATCCTGATCAAGAATATATATACTTTATGGGGTCGGAAACGTCTCCTTCACTGCGTTGCAAACTTCTGACTGAAATCATAATACCCTCTGCAAGGGTATAAAAACGCGGCAATTTTTCTGGAAATAAGTAAGTCCTGACAACCGTACTCCAAACTAATTTTAAGCGAACGAAGTCGCTTCGGGTAAAGCTAGTTTATTATATGTTTTTAATTTTTATTGATTCGACAAGGATGAGATCGCAAGTTAGAAGTAGGCTATACTAAAAAATACTTTTGCTCTTCTTTGCCACAATTTGTTTTTTGGGAGTGAGAAGGATATAATGATAGTCAGCGTTAGGATAGTAGAAAGTGTAAACAAGAGAGAACGCTATAGTCCGGTGCCCCGACTATCAGATACCCGTTACTCTGCCAAAGTGAGTGCGAGGGAGATGGAGATAGAACTTTTTTAATCTGGCATAACTTTTTAACGAATGGTCCGATTTGAAAAATTTCTTCTACATTTCGATAGGTATTGATAAATGCAATAAAACTGCATTTTTCCAAAATCTTTAAAGGTGTGGGCGCCAGACACTTTTTAAACTCGTTTATTGTGGGCGTTAGGCGATTGTGGGCGTTAGAGGGGGCGTTAGAGGGGGCGTGGCCCCCGGCTAAAACAAACTTGCGCTGCGTAGGAAGCCAAAGAATATGTGTGGGTAATCCCAATTCTCTAGCTTTTGTAGTTTCTGAGATCTCAGCGTTCATCCGGACGGACAGACGGACATGGCTAGATCGACTCGGCTAGTGACCCTGATCAAAAATATATATATACTATATAGGGAAACGCTTCCTTCTACCTGTTACATACTTTTGCACGAATACAATATACCCTTTTACTCTACGAGTAACGGGTATAAAAATGGGGACGATCAAGCGCACAATGAACTCTCTGAGAGAGCTAGCCTAAAGAGAGAAAGAAACAAGCACAAGGGTGACCGTGGTGTGGCAAGGGGGTAGAGGCTTTAAATTCACAATTATGATTTCAATTTTGGTTTAAAAAACTCTTTTTATACCCTTGCAGAGGGTATTATGATTTCAGTCAGAAGTTTGCAACGCAGTGAAGGAGACGTTTCCGACCCCATAAAGTATATATATTCTTGATCAGCATGACAAGACGAGTCGATCTAGCCATGTCCGTCTGTCCGTCTGTCCGTCTCTCCGTCTGTCCGTCCGTCTGTCCGTCTGTCCGTCTGTCCGTCTGTCCGTCTGTCCGTCTGTTTCTACGCAAACTAGTCTCTCAGTTTTAAAGCTATCGGGCTCAAACTTTCCCAAAAGTCTTCTTCCTATTGCAGGTAGTATATATGTCGGAACCGACCGGATCGGACAACTATATCTTATAGCTCCCATAGGAAGGATCAAAAAAAATAAACTTAAAAAAATTCTAGCTTTGGTGTTTTTTGAAATATAACCTTCTTCTTTTGGGAATACTATTTTTTAAATATTTCTGAATTTCGAATAAAATTTCTAAAAAATCGGATGTCTATATCCTATAGCTGCCATAGGAACGGTCGGAAAATTAAATGGAAATTAATAGGAAAAAAATTATATCTATGTTGATTTTTATTACATTGTCTTCTCCTCTGGGATATGACTTTTCTTTAACATTTCAAAATTTCGAATAAAATTTAACAAAATTCGGACGGCTATATTATATAGCTGACATAGGAAGGATCAAAAAATTAATGCCAAAGTAATACGAAAGCAGCTAAAATTTGGATTGTTGTAACATATACGCAAGTTAATTTAAATGTTATGTTTTTGTACATGAATAGGAATGATCTGCAAGGGTATATAAGCTTCGGCTGGCCGAAGCTAGCTTCCTTTCTTGTTAGTACACATTTTGATAATTTTTTTGAGATCATTTTAAAACCAGAAACTTGGAAGTTTTACTTTAATCGTATATCCCCCATATTACGACCTATTTGAGCAAAAACTTAAATTTTAAGTACGCCTATGTGCTAAGTACAAGCCAAACAAGAGAGAACGCTATAGTCGGGTGCCCCGACTATCAGATACCCGTTACTCAGCTAAGGGAGTGCGAGGGAGATAGATATATAAAATCTTTGATCAGGCATAACTTTTTAACGAATGGTCCGATTTGAAAAATTTCTTCTACATTTCAATAGGTATTGATAGTCACAATAAAACTGCATTTTTAGTTTTCCAAAATCTTTAATGGTGTGGGCGCCAGACACCTTTCAAAAAATGGTGTAGGGCGATTGAGGGCGTTAGAAGGGGCGTGGCACCATTTTGAAATAAACTTGCGCTGCGTAGGAACTCCAAGAATATGCATGCAAAATGCCAATCCTCTAGCTTTTATAGTTTCCGAGATCTCAGCGTTCATACGGACGGACAGACGGACAGACGGACATGGCTAGTTCGACTCGGCTAGTGATCTTGATCAAGAATATATATACTTTATAGGGTCGGAAAAGCTTCCTTCTCCCTGTTACATACTTTTGCACGAATACAATATACCCTTTTACTCTACGAGTAA
Source organism: Drosophila pseudotakahashii (assembly GCA_035046095.1). Classification (NCBI taxonomy): domain Eukaryota; kingdom Metazoa; phylum Arthropoda; class Insecta; order Diptera; family Drosophilidae; genus Drosophila; species Drosophila pseudotakahashii. The sequence goes on along the minus strand of JAWNOE010000182.1, from coordinate 7,863 downwards.
CGGGTATAAAAATGAAAGAGCAACCGGTACCAATAAATTATTGCTAAACTAATTTTTAGAAGTCTCCTATAAATCGGTCGACTCTGTCCCTGTTGAATTTTTAAATTCTTTGAATCGAGCAGGGATGTTTCAGCATAATCTGTCTCTTAAGATTGGAGCACCCGAAATGTTATTGCGAAATGTAGGTCCCCCAAAGTTATGCAATGGGACACGATTGCAGATAAAAGGTCTTTATAAAAATGTAATCGAAGCAACGGGATCCGCGAAGAGGAAAACAGGATCCTATTAATACCGTCCGGTCTGCCGTTTCAGTTTTAGAGGCTACAATTCCCTCTAAAAGTTTGCTTTGCAATAACTATAAATTAATCGCAGGGGCAGACTTGGAAGCTGGCTGGACTAGATCTTAAAGAAGATTGCTTTTCTCATTAGCTCTGTCAGTAGCCTTATTCTCGATCCTTAAGGATCTTCAAAAAATGTTGTTTACACAGAAGTTTTAAAAGTAAACATTAAAAAAAAAAAGCGCCAATTTTTCTGGAAATAAGAAAGTCCTGACAACCGTACTCCAAACTAATTTTAAGCGAACGAAGTCGCTTCGGGTATAGCTAGTATAGTTATAGTGGTCTCTGCGTATAAGTATAAGTAAATTATAAGAATTATTGAAATAAAATCAGTTTTTATACTAGTCTGAAAATCAACTAGTTGTACAACTACTTAAAAGGCTACCGGAATTTGTCTGAATGCATTTGGACTACACAGGGTCTAGAAAATTTGTGCTAGTCGATGGAACCATAAACGATAGTTTGTAACCTTACTATACTGAAACTCATAATACCGTTAAGGGGAGCTTTTGTTAAATTGCAAGCTTGAGCTGCTGGTCTGTCTACCTCGGACACCTACAAGAGTAATTCTAAAAGAGAAGGTTCGGCGAAACGCCGACAGAAATAAAAAGTTTATTAATCACACGGATCACTTGTTTTAATAGCAAACAAATCAACAAAATTTGAGAATGAGGTTGGGACTGCACAATTCAGTGGAGAATTGTTAAACTCCATCCACAAACACTTTAAAACAAATAAAATTTCAAAAAACACCGAAGCTCTACACTGATCAAAAAATGGAAAAGTAAATTTAAATATCCGCCTATTGAATCCAAAATCTCATATTTGGTATTTACATTCAATACAAAAAACATCGTATTAACTACGAATCATATTAAAATGCTTAGTTTAATATGAAAATATTTAAATCCAAGAAGGGCATATTAAATGTAAAATTGAGTATTTTTTTTTTAAGTATTATATTTATCAGTAATATTTTTAGAATTATAAAAAAACCTATTGAAGTTTTTAATATTTTTACAAAGTAAAAATAAAATGTTATATTTTAAGTTGTAGAAAGTTTTAAATGATCGCGAACGTGTTAACTTCACATATAAGTTGATCTTATGCACTCCCGCGTAACAGGGTACGATCAAAGAGAATATAAACACTGTTTATAATATCTTTGGTACGATGGCCCAATTGGTAAGGCGTCTGGCTCTAACGCGGGAGGACCCAGGTTCAAAACCCAGCTTAAGCAGTGTAAGTAAAAAGTTTTTAAGATGCATATCTAACATTTCCATAACAATTTAAAAAACAATAATTTAATAATGTTAGTACAATAACTAAAAAAAACAAGAAAAGAAGCTAGCTTCGGCCAGCCGAAGCTTATATACCCTTGCAGATCATTTTTATTCATTTACAAAAACATTACATTTAAATTAACTTGCGTATATGTTACAATATTCCAAATTTTAGCTGATTTCGTATTACTTTGGCATTAATTTTTTGATCCTTCCTATGGCACCTATATAATATAGCCGTCCGAATTTTGTTAAATTTTATTCGAAATTAAGGAATGTTAAAGAAAAGCCATATCCCAGAGGAGAAGACAATGTAATAAAAATCAACAAAGATATAATTTTTTTCCTATTAATTTCCATATAATTATCCGACCGTTCCTATTGCAACTATATGATATAATCATCCGATTTTTTAAAATTTTTTTTCGAAATTCAGAAATATTTAAAAAATATTATTCGCAAAAGTAGAAGGTAATATTTCAAAAAACACCAAAGCTACAATTTTTTTTAGGTTTCTTTTTTCGATTCTTCGTATGGGAGCTATAAGATATAGTTGTCCGATCCGGTCGGTTCCGACATATATACTACCTGCAATAGAAAGAAGACTTTTGGGAAAGTTTGAGCCCGATAGCTTTAAAACTGAGAGCCAGTTTGCGTAGAAACAGACGGACAGACGGACGGACAGACGGACATGGCTAGATCGACTCGTCTAGTGATGCTGATCAAGAATATATATATACTTTATGGGGTCGGAAACGTCTCCTTCACTGCGTTGCAAACTTCTGACTGAAATCATAATACCCTCTGCAAGGGTATAAATATAAAGAAGACTTTTGGGATAACTTAAAAACTGAGAGACAGACGGACGGACGAACAGACTGACATGGCTAGATCGACTAGTTTAGTCATGCTGATCACTGCATTGCAAACTTCTGGCTAAAATCATTATACCCTCAGCAAGGGTATAAAATGGAGTTTTGCGGTGTTCACTGTATGTCTGCAATGTTAAAGTACAAAAAAAAAACAAAAAATTTGATATTTTTATGCCAGAACATCTGAACAGCTTTGTATTTGTGTCACCTTTACTATTATATCACATTTTACTTATTTAGATGAGGAGTGGTGCGGGAGCAGCGGAGTAGCTAAGAGGGGCGGAGTATGCCAAAGGGGAAGAGTAGGCGAAAGGAGCAGCTGCGTACTTGGCGACCACTGGAGCAGCCACGGGAGCAATCACTGGAGCAGCAGCGATTCCATTGTAGTTCCTGGCGATCACCTGGCTGCTGGTGGCGGTCACGACTGGAGCAGGAGCAGCCACCACGGCTGCGGGAGCAGTGTATGCCAGAGGAGCAGTGTAAGCCAGAGGAGCAGTGTAAGCCAGAGGAGCAGTGTAGGCCAGAGGAGCACCCAAGAGTCCTGGCTTGGCAGCAGCGCAGGCAACAAGGGCGAGGACAACAACGGCCTGGGGATAAATCAACTTAATTAATATAATCCTCCAATGTTTCTTTATCGAAGAACTTACGTATTTGAACATGGTGGCTATATTTCTTTGATTTACTGCTTCGGAAGGCTCAAAACTGTTTGATGTCCAACTGCTTTGGTGGAGCATATTTATACCCAAAACTTTACTCAGCTCTGACTCATGTACGAATTCAGTTCATTTAAATGCCGTGACAGTCTCCCGTTATCATTTGTACCGTACTTTATGTGGTTTCCCACTGCTGAATGTGGAATATATGTTGGCGGCCAATGAGTTCGGTGCTCTGAGGTCAGAGACGCAGTGTTGTTTTGGGGTATAAATAACGATAGGATAAGTGTTGAACGACATCACACAAGTTCAAGATTTCGTACCGAAAGCACCAAAGCAAATAAACCCACAAAATGTTCAAATCTGTAAGTTTGGGGATTTGATATTTTGTCTAGTTTTCTAAATGCTTTTTATGCCCAGGCCGTTGTTATCTTGGCCATCGTTGCCTGTGCTGCTGCCAAGCCAGGTCTCCTGGGTGCTCCTCTGGCCTACACTTCTCCCCTGGCTTACACTGCTCCTCTGGCATACACTGCTCCCGCTGCCGTGGTGGCTGCTCCTGCTCCAGTCGTGACCGCCACCAGCAGCCAGGTGATCGCCAGGAACTACAATGGAATCGCTGCTGCTCCAGTGATTGCTCCCGTGGCTGCTCCAGTGGTCGCCAAGTACGCAGCTGCTCCCTTCGCCTACTCGTCCCCTTTGGCTTACACTTCTCCTCTGGCCTATAATGCGTTTCCCGCTGCCGCTCCAGTTCTTCTGTAGGAATATTGATTGATCTACAAATATATACAATCGAAAACACCAAGAATTACAGGGGTTTTAATGGGCAATGGAGCAACTGTAAAGATACGGTAAAATTTTAATTGAATTAGCTACTGTCAGCAGGTCGTGCCCGTAAACAACAGTAATGACTGCCCACTTGTACTCCACCGGCAATTTTGCGGATGCACAGCACGTAGCCAGTGGACAAGTTATTGGTCACCGGCAGCCGTTGCTGGATGCGTGATATTTAAGTGTGGCCAAAATGGTTTGTTTTGAAGTTGTTGGACACGAAAATATGTAATTATGTCAAGGTCGCTAAGTATTCGAGGCCGGGCTAATGAACTCTTAAGAGTTAAGTGAATCGTTTTAGACTCTGTTTTTCATAAGTATAAACTTTAAACTAAGATTGCTAGTTTAAAATCTACTTTAAATTTTTAGTAAAAATTAAGAAAATAAAACCAATCTGCTTATCCACTAAGTTTCTTTAAAATGAAGCTATACCAGCTTTAACCTACATATATGTAGAATATATACATGAATTTTAGATTAGGTGAATTGAATGAATTTGAATTTTGAGTTAACTGATTGAATGAATGGCATGAATTATGGTATGGTATGAGAAACGACCATAACTTATTGGGTTAATTTTCTTTAATTGGATACACCTTGTACACACAAAAAAAAACTATATAATAGTGAAAACTGTCCCAACTCATAAAAAATCAAAATTGCCAACAAGAATAGTAGATTACCTATAAAATAAGAGATAAAATAGTATTATACCCGAAAAAATTGTTGCTTTTTTAAATTCATATTTTTTATTTTATTTTTATACCCTTGCAGGGGGTATTTTAATTTTGGTCAGAAGTTTGTAACGCAGTGAAGGAGACGTTTCCGACCCCATAAAGTATATATATTCTTGATCAGTTAAACTTACCAATCAGGCTATTTGCCTCCGCTGGGAATCTTACCGCGGCCGCAATCATTGCAGTCGAGCACTCTAACCAGTAGGCAACAGAAGAATGATTTTCGTAGAGAAAAATCTATAGATTTGAAATCAACATTAAACAAAAACAAGAAAGGAGGCTAGCTTCGGCCAGCCGATCAGGATCACTAGCCAAGTCGATCTAGCCATGTCCGTCAAATAAAAACACCTCTTTACGAGGTAAAAAACTAGTGACGATCGCACTTTCAACATACAAAAGTTTTGATATCAGCATTTATGACGAAAAATTATTACACTCGTCATAAAATACACTTTCTAAAATTTTCTCATTCGGCAACATACAAAAGTTCTGATATCAACATTTGTGACGAAAAAATATTACACTCGTCATTAAATACACTTTCTAAAATGTTCTCATTCGGCACGCTGCAATAGAAAATGCCTGTGAAGAGTGAAGACGAAAAAGACAAATAGTTTGCTAGGGCGGGCCAAATGAGAACATTTTAGAGTGTATTTAATGACGAGTGTAATAATTTTTCGTCATAAATGTTGATATCAGAACTTTTGTATGTTGAAGGTGCGATCGACACTAGTTTTTTACCTCGTTAAGAGGTGTTTTTATTTGATTGATTAAAACAATAAAACTGCATTTCTATAAAACAAACTTGCGGTGCGTAGGAAGCCGAAAAATATGTGTGGGTAATCCTAACTTTCTAGCTTTTTTAGTTTCCGAGATCTCTGCGTTCAAGACGGACAGACGGACATGGCTAAATCGACTCGGTTAGTGACCCTGATCAAGAATATATACACTTTATAGGGTCGGAAATGCTTCCTTCTATCTGTTACATACTTTTGCATGAATACAATATACCCTTTTACTCTTTTGTCATTAAAATTTTTTAAAAGAATGTTAAACGATGAGAAAACATGAATTCCATAAGGATCCAATAAGAGTGAGAGAGTAGGAGGCTTGTTAAAAAAATTCGATATTAAAAAACTAGAAATGGCTCCAACTTTTTACACAAACCGATTGTAACTAACAATATGGCGCGTATATAAAAATTTAAAACAAAAATTGTATAATAAAAATGTATAATAAAAAAAATTATTTTTTTCGGCCAAATCCTGATACACGCGTTTACCTATTTTATGAATAGTACACTTAAAAAAAGTTTCAGGCAAATCAAAAATGTGAACAAAATATGTTTGGCCAAATTTGTTTGGTTTTTAAAAGACACTTAGACATCTTTTAAATAATATATACATATATATGTAATATATTCTCAAGCTAAAATAAGTTCTTGTATATAAACATCGATCTGTTGATTTTAGGACCTATTTTGATGAATAACCCAAATGGAGAATAACCTGTAAATACATTTAAAAATGTCTGTGGCGGATTATTCTAGTAGTTCGTTATTTCTTGAAAACAAAAGTGTGCTTTTTGAGCTCTCTTCGATTTCGATTTACTTTTATGGCAGATTCAAAAGAGAACGTGACGGCCCGCTAAAGTATTAGCATTCAAAATGCGCACCTTACCGCGCTAACTGTAATATGCGTGCTGCTGTAGTAAAGTACATATACACGTAGGTTTCTTGTTGCATCGTAAATGAAGTTGAAAGTAAAGCAACATCAAGGTTCCACAAAAAATAATCCAACATTTTCCAAGAGCAAATGACGCAATTTAATATCACTCAAATGTCCTTCAGGAATTCGAAATGCTAAAAAAAAAAATCAATGAACACTCTTACAGGAGTGAAGAGGAGTGGGGAATATACTTAATTTGGGAAATTGTGTTTATTGAAAAGCCAATGCCTTTTAAATATTAAAGCCGAATTTCACCTTAGCTGAAGCCTATCCATTCAACATGAAGGCTATAATGGCAAATCTCGGTCGTTCTCTCTGTTACTTTCTATTTTCAAATTCCAGACGTGTTGAGTACCCTGCATCAGTTTTGGGTTAAATGTATGTATCCCAAACTACGGGAAAGCTATCGGTAAATTTACGCCACTCTTTATTATATCATACATTTTAATTTTTGCAGCATCACTGGGTGTTACATGAGGGATTTTCCAGCTAATATTAGTCATTTCCAAAACATATGTATGGTTTGCTTTGTTTTTAACATATACATCATCCAGATTTTTTGTCAGCAAAAGTACAGTTTATGCTTACAATTCAGTAAAACTTTTCTATAATCCTCAGCAAACTCCATTACATTTTTTAAGGGTAGCGGTTAGAAATTAAAATTAGCTTTTGTAATAATATCATTTCCACCACTCCATCCAGCATTTATAAGTTTGCGACTATCCGCCGACTTTCCGATAGATAATTTTTAAGTGTGCTGCTCATGCCAACAAACCGTGTTCTATCAATTGCGTATCCATTTATTTCATATCCAATTTCATCAATAAAATTTGCCATACAATTATTGCGAAGCGTAACATCGATATTATCAGTGGTGCTTGTACCATCGACTGCTACTCTCTTAACAAATCTCCTTGGAAAATTAAGATAGCTTTCGTGAGGGAGTACATACAAGTCCTGGTTCTGAATACAAATTCGTATTTCATCATTTGCTTTAAATGTTTGATGATATGAGGAATATGTATGATATACCTTTTTCGAAATACTTTCATCTGAAAACGGTCTCTCACGAACATTTAAAATTTCATTCATTTTTAAATGCTTCTTATTATTATTATCAGCACTCCCTTAGCTGAGTAACGGGTATCTGATAGTCGGGGCACCCGACTATAGCGTTCTCTCTTGTTTTTTAATAATATTAATAAATATTTTTAAATTATTTTGAGTATGCAGATCTAAAGGGCCGTTAGTCCCAAAAAGTTGAGGCCGAATATTTCAAACCGGATGTACATTCTAGGAGATATGCATAGTTTATGCATATGCATAGTCAGCAGTGGTACCAAAAATCTTTTTCAAGGGAAGTCGCCTGTTTTGGCTGATTTCCAATTTCGAGAAACGATTAAAATAGTGTCATGTAATGTATGT
>JAWNOE010000181.1:0-38767 GCA_035046095.1 Drosophila pseudotakahashii | reverse complement strand
CACCCATCCGGAAAGATGCCACTAATGCCGTCAACCGCGGCGAAACGGACAACTACAAACCCTATACAATGTGACCATCGCGGGGGCCAGTCTATGCCCGCCGAAGCTACGTATACCTGTAGTGCCGTTGGAGGCCAACATTTACATTGTTTGATCTTCTTACAGAAACATCCTTCACGGCTGATCGTCGACACTGGTGCCGCAGTCTCCCTCCTAAACGAGCGGGATACGCCAAAGCGACTACCCAGTGCACCTTGCCGAGTGACTCTGCAGGGACCATCAGCCGAGAAATTCGTGGCAACCGCACGAGTCGCCGCTAGACTTGTTGTTGCCGGAAGGCCAGTTGATCACGAATTCCTGCTAGTGAAAGGCAGCACCCCCAGCCTGTTAGGCATGGACTTTCTGCTGCAATATAAGGCGACCGTAGACTTGAAAGATCTTCAGTTACGGTTCCCGTGGGGATCCTTGCCGCTATATGCCCCGACTACGTAACAGCGAAATCTACTTTATTCGACCGCACCCAGTAGCATCCTGCCATATAGCGACACCCACTTAACAGTTCGATGCAGGTCGGAGGAGCAGCTGCCCGCCGCCTTGTTAGAACGTGGAACTCACTCCCAATTGCCCCCCAAAATTCTACTAGGAAGCACCCTGCTCGACACCACGACCAACACCAGCACACTGCATCTAGTGAATCTCAGCGCACACACGTATCTTCTCCCTGCGCAAACAATTGTGAGACAAGTGGAAGCAGTAGAGGTTCTGGAAACCACTCAGGATCAAGCCGGAAATGATGAAGCAACTTCCTACAATGGGGAAGTACCCCCCGAGTTGCCACCCCCTCTTCGCTCCAAGTGGGCAGCCTTAATGAACCGCTTCCAGCGAGTATTTGCCCGAAGCGATGACGACTCCGGGCGTACCAACCTAACCCGACATGTGATAGATACGGGTCAATCTCGGCCCATCAAGCAACCAGTGCGTCGTCTTGCGCTGGCGAGGAAAGCCGAAGTGGAAGAACTGGTGACCGACATGAGGCTAAGAGGCATAATTCGCCCGTCCACGAGCCCGTGGGCCTCACCGGTCGTTTTAGTAAAGAAAAAGGACGGTTCCACTCGGTTCTGTGTGGATTATCGACGTCTAAACGATATCACCATCAAGGATTCTTATCCACTACCAAGGATGGATGAAATCTTAACCAAGATGCACGGCGCCTGTTGGTTTTCCACAATGGACCTTCAGAGCGGTTACTGGCAGGTGGAAATGGACACTGCCTCAAGAGCTAAGACCGCTTTTACGTGTGATGCCGGTCTTTTTGAATTTAACGTGATGCCGTTTGGCCTGACCAACGCGCCAGCGACCTTTGAACGGCTAATGGACGGCCTATTCTCCGGACCCACCTGGACATCCACACTGGTTTACCTCGACGACATCATTGTGTACTCTCGTACAGCGGAAGACCATCTGGACCACATGCAACAAGTCTTCGATAAATTGCAAAGCGCAGGGCTAAAGCTGAGTCCCCGCAAATGCCATTTCTTCCGAACCGAGGTTAGTTACCTGGGCCACATAGTTAGCCAAGAAGGCTTAAGGGCGTGTCCGGAAAAGATTCGAAAAGTAATCGATTGGTCACCCCCTCGTAACAAAAAAGAAGTGCGATCCTTCGTGGGCCTCTGTTCCTACTACCGCAAATTCATCCCGGATTTCGCCACTATCGCTCGCCCGCTACATGAACTAACAGAAACTAAGCGTGCCTTCACATGGACCTCAGCGGCTCACGATGCCTTTGAAACGCTTAAAATTAAGCTTACAACACCGCCCGTTCTAACGTTTCCCACTTCTAATGGCGTATTCGTTCTGGATACAGATGCGTCAAACCATGGCGCGGGCGCTGTGCTCAGTCAACAACAAGAAGGACAGAAGCATGTACTGGAGTATTACAGCAAATCATTTAATGCTGCTGAACGCAACTATTGTGTAACTAGGAGAGAGCTGCTAGCCGTGGTTCTGTCTACCAAACATTTCCATCACTACTTATATGGCCGGAAATTCTTGCTGCGCACGGACCATTCGTCCCTCCGATGGCTGTTCAACTTCCGGGAACCTGAAGGACAACTCGCTCGATGGAGCATGAACGCCTCCAGCAATACAACATGGATATCCAGCACCTCAGTGGCAAGCTGCACGGTAACGCCGATGCCCTGTCTCGCCGCCCCTGTGGCGAATGCCGCATATGCACTAAGGCAGAACAAAACAATGGTCAAGGGATTTTGTTCTTACAGGCCCAACCCGTCGACGTTGCTATCAGCCAGGAAAAAGATCCCACTTTGTCGTTGATCTTGCAGTGGCTAAAAACAGGAGGACGACCGACTAAACCCACAACATGGAGTGAGAGCCCCGAGACAAAAGCGTATTGGCACTTGTTCGAACACCTTTTTATGGAAAGGGGTCTTCTAATGATTAAAACCAAAACAGCAGACGAAGCCTTGGTAGTACCTCGCTCTCTTCAGGAAGAAGCTCTGCGCAGCGCTCACAACTCTACCACCGGCGGACACTTCGTAATCAAGAAGACAGTCGCCAAGCTCAAGCAACGTTACTTTTGGATCGGACAGACTGCTGACGTAGCCCTTTGGTGCGCACGCTGTACCGAATGCAATGCCAGAAAAGGACCTACTCGCCGTACAGTGGGCCAACTACAACCCCGCGTCCTAGGTGCTCCATTTGAACGACTTGCGATCGACATACTCGGTCCTCTGCCAACTACCACTAACGGGAATCGCTACATCGCTGTGGTGATGTGCTACTTCACCAAATGGCCGGAGTGCATAGCTCTGCCCAACCAAACCGCCGAAACGGTAGCTCGAGCACTTATCCAAGAAGTGTTCTGCCGTTTTGGTGCCCCATTTATCCTTCACTCGGACCAAGGCCGCAACTTCGAATCAGAGGTATTCCAAGCTTGCCTACGCCTCCTCGACGTGGAGAAGACTCGCACCACACCGTTACACCCTCAATCGGACGGGATGGTCGAGAGATTTAATCGGACCCTCCTGGATTACCTGGCCAAATTTGTTGCGACCGATCAACGCGACTGGGACCAACTGTTGCCGCTAGCTCTCTCGGCCTATCGCTCTGCTCCGCATGAGGCAACTGGGTTTTCACCATCGTTACTGATGCTGGGACGGGAACTCCGGCTACCGAGCGAACTGATGTATGGACGACCATCGCCTCCCCCGGATAGCTATCCCGCCTACGTGGAACAATTGCAGAATCGCCTCCGACTCACACAACAGATCGGACGACGCAATTTGATGGCAGCCGCTAACGTTAAGAAGAGGTTTGGAGAAGAGGTTTGGCTCTACTCCCCTACACGAAGAGTGGGCCGATGCCCGAAGCTGCAGTCGGATTGGATTGGATCCGCCGTTGTCACCCGCCGTCACTCCGACCTGGTATACGAGATACGACTACCAGGGAAGCGTGCCACCAGGACCGTCCATGTCAACCGATTGGCCCCATACCGAGGCCCAAGTCCAGCCGTACTCGGCCAGGAGACTCGAGTCTGAGAGGGGGGTAATGTAACGAAAGACGCCGAAAACCTTGGGCTTTCGACAGTCGGCCAGGTGGCAACGCTTCAACCAGCGCCAAAATGAGACTTTTGACAGCTCGGCTGCCTGGTCTCTTTATTTTTCTCTGTTCCCTTATTCCTTGATTCCCTTTTCTCTCTCTTCTTCAAAAACTGGGATCCGAACAGCACATGGCGCCTCGTGCGCATTTTAAGCACACGACCCAATAAAACTGTCGGGCTTAGGCGAGGGAGTGGGCATTGACGGGATCGTGACTGCGCACCGATCTAAAAGAAGTTCCGCTCGGCTTTCCGTGACGAGATTCCGCCCTTCCACGGCGGCAAAATCGTTACAATATATTGCTTCGTTTTTGACTATTTTTAATATGATGGACGTTGATGCACTACGAGCAGTACAAACAAGTGGCCCAACGATACCAAGCACGTGCTTGTTACGCGCGGGACCCTTTATCAATTAGGGCAAAAATGCGAGTTCGCGAGGAAAATATATGAAACAAATACTACAAATACTACAACTAAGATTGAAGCAAATTAGATAAAATTTTAGTTTTTAATACGGGGATAGATGTTGAAGTGCAAATTAAATGATAAAGATTGTTATAATTTTTACATAGAACACGAAAGGGCTCATGCAGAGTAAAATTTGATGTACATCGAGGCAAATTAAGAGGGTAATAATTTCGTGTTAGTCTAACGGGAACATTAAAAGTTAAACGGTTTACCAGTTCTACGGAGTCAATATCACCTTTTTTTTGCATAAAAATAGTACCAAGCATTATTCTCCGGTTTTCAAGTGTAGGTAAATTAAGCAATAGTAATCTACTCTGGTAGGAAGGTAGCCTTACGTTTTGATCCCAGTTCAAACTACGAAGGGCAAAAAGGAGAAATTTTTTTTGCACCGACTCAATACGGTCGATGTGCACTTGATATTGTGGACTCCAAACTGAAGAACAATATTCCAAAATAGGACGGACAAGGGAGGAATATAATAATCTGGTTGTATAAGGGTCATCAAATTCCTTTGACCAACGCTTTATAAACCCAAAAACACTCATAGCTTTATTGACAGTGGCCATTATGTGGCAATCAAATTTAAGTTTTGGGTCGAGAAGAACACCTAAATCGTTAATTGAATATATACGGTCGAGTGGTGTATTTTGAAGAGAATAACTAATAAACGTAGGAGTACCCCTATAAAAAGTCATAACGTTGCATTTAAGGCAGTTTAGATTTAAAAGATTGTACTCACACCATCCCTGAAAACAATCAATATCTGACTGTAAGTTGAAACCGGACCCTACATCTTTATATGATAAACAAAGCTTAACATCGTCAGCGTACATTAGTACGCGAGAATGAGCTACGATAGAGGGAAGATCGTTAATAAACAAAGTAAACAGCAAAGGGCCTAAATGACTACCTTGAGGAACTCCAGATTTCACGTTGATCATTTTAGAAACAGCGCTCTTAAATATAACCCTGTGAGTCCTGCCATTCAAGTAACTTGAAATCCAAGTTAATAGATTACATGGAACCCCAAGCTGATCTAATTTGAATAAAAGGAGAGAGTGGTTAACAGAGTCAAAGGCCTTACTAAAATCTGTATATATAACGTCAGTCTGCATGTTATTCTTATAACCATTTATTACAATAGATGACAGTTCAAGAAGGTTGGTGGTGGTCGATCTTCGCTTAACGAAACCATGCTGACACGGTGATATTAGCGAGGAACATAAATGCTGCAAATGAGAAGTAATAATACATTCAAATGCTTTAGGAATTGCCGACAATTTAGAAATGCCTCTATAATTCTGGGCATCCGCCTTCGCACCCTTTTTGTGGAGTGGAATAATGAAAGAGTCCTTCCAGATAGTTGGAAAAACTGATGATGAAATAGACAAATGAAAAAGTTTAAGAATCGGTTTACAAATGGTTGAAGCACAAAACTTAAGCACACTCCCAGGGAGTCCATCAGGACCGGGAGAAAACAAACCCTAAAATAAACTTAAACAAGGCAATAACATTCCGGTGATGTCTCACACATTGTGTCCACCCATCATGTTGTTCGTAACTAGCAGTACTCAACCCAACCAGGTTGCAGCATACGTCAAGCAAGTTGTAACGAGCAGTACCCAACCCAACAAGGTTGCAGCATGCAAGCTAGAGACCCAACAATACCACTCACCAAATGACCAAATGACCCACCAATGACCCACTGACGCACTCACACCCAGCACCTATACAAACAGCATATTCTGCAGGCACAGCAGAAGCTCGGCCGCGGCACAACAGCGCATTCTGCAGGCACAGCAAAGTACGGCGCCGCAGTGCACGACCTACAATCACAACGTGACACAGCAAAACACCTCATATGTAACTCACTCCACTGATCTTACGAAGAAGCTTCCGCCCTATCTAGGTAGAGTATATAAGCATGTATCAATAATCCAATAAATCAGTTATCTATTCACCCTATAACTCCGCGTACTGCACTCAGCACTCCCGAGAGCACACTCGCGTTAACTAATAATTCAACCTCAAGCAAACCTAAACTTCCAACATTCATTGATCCCCCTTGTTCAAGGTGCGATCAAACATTGGTGACCCCGACGTGATCCTTGCATTTCCAAGGATCACATTTACAAGGCATCATTCACTGATTGTTTTGAACCACGCTTCACTAAAAGTCCTCCAGATTAGGCACATTACTAAAGGTCCTTCAGTTCAGGAACCTCATAAAAGTCCTCCAGATTTAGGCACATTACTAAAGGTCCTCCAGTTCAGGCACCTCATTAAAAGTCCTCCAGTTCAGGCACATTACTAAAGGTCCTCCAGTTCAGGCACAACATTAAGGTCCTCCAGATAAGGCACCTGACAAGTCCTCCAGCCAAGGCATATCACCAACGGTCCTCCAGAAAACAACGCCACCGATCTAACAGGTAAGCTTCACAGGTCCTTTACACCAGACTAGGAAAACAGGGAAACCATCAAATGTCAAATTCCTTCATGATGGAAACAAGCCTAGCACAATTACAAGATCTGTGGCAACAATTTTGTGACCTGGACACCGAGATTCGAGAAATGGCACTGCCAACCGAACCCGAAGATTTAACAAAATACAACGCCTTAAAGGAATTAGTCGGAAAATACGAAACAATATTTGGCGATAACATTCCAGCAACCAGCGCCCCTCAAAAGATCCCTAGACGACCCCGAGAAGAGGCGAAACCACCACCACCAGCACCAAAGGAGCTGGACGCCTCAATAAGTCAGGCAATTCGGTTGCTACAACTAAGATGTACCGAAATGGAATCATCGCTCAGTTTAGCATTAGATGCACCTAGCATCACCCCTGCACTGCAACGCCATTTGGATACGCAATGGACATTAATGAGGAAGGCACACGACGACATCGAAATGATACCAGGGGCAACACGGGCCGCCATCGCAGAAATAACCCAATTTCGGGAGTTGTACGCTGAATACGAGATGACCCTATTACGCGAAACCGAAGCACCACTGAGGTTGACTTTGTCACAGCCTCCGGTTACATTACCCGAATTTTCCGGTGAATATTTGCAAAAGCCTCAATTCCATGACCTATTCATAGAATTGGTCCACAAGCAACCATACCCGTCGACACAAAAACTCCATCTGCTACAGAGCGCATTAAAGGGAGAAGCCCGAAATATATTAACAGATACTGCATTCTCTCAAGGAGAATATGAAGACATCTGGCGACGGTTAAAGACCAGATACCAAAATGGAAAAATACTAATCATCACGGCACTCGCCGTTTTCACCCAACAGGCTCCAGTGCCAGAGCCACCGGTGAGGGTGACACCATTTAACATGTCGGGCACGTATGTAGAATTACAAGATCGCATCACGTTATCATCGGCGGAATGGACGATCGTGTCATACTTCGATTTACGAAGTTTGGCAGAAGAGATACAAGCATTTACGAAAGGAGTTACAGAACTAGAGAAGTACTGCAGCCGATAAGGAACCTGTGGAACCATCGTGGAGGCCCTGACTCAAGAAGTGGATGAATTTCAGGACACCCAGGAGCTTTTCAACCACCAGAGGCAGAAAAGGGGTGCCCTCGATCTAGTAGGAAATCTAGCGAATGGACTGTTCGGGGTTCTGGATTCACAGTATGCCCAGAAGATAGAAACAACACTACAGAAAATTAAGTCAAAGGAGTTGGATCATACGCATCTACTTGAAAAACAAACGTCGATACTGGACAGTACGGTCAACGTGATGAAGTCCAGCTACACCATGATGGAGGAACGTGTAAAGAGAGTCGAAGGTCTGGTTACAAACCTCGAAAACTCCATCAAAACAGGAAGGGTGGCCCAAATCGCGACAAATTTATCATTTGTTGCTGGGCATATAAAACGCACCCAAGCAATGATAATTAATGTTGTGACCGGTGTTCACAAGGGGACAGTTGATCCAGCTTTGCTATCAGTAAATCAACTACGAAGAGACTTGATCAACATTCAGGCACATTTGCCAAGTGAACGGAGGCTTCCAGTCAAACAGGAGACTATCCACGATGTTTATCGACTGATAACAACACAGGTCCAGGAACTAGACGAGCTACTAGTGTTCCACAGCAAGGTACCGTTAATAGACGAAGAGGAATTCAACGTCTATCATCTGTCACCGATCCCAATCGTAGTACACAACACCATCAGAATCGTGCGCACAGAAACCGATTATTTGGCTATCAGTGACCATCAAGATCGGCATTTCGCCATCAGCAAGGGAGAGCTTGAAGGATGTACTAGGCTGTCAACAGGATCATTATTGTGCAAGCTACGACAAGCAACCTTAGGCCCAGCTCATGAGTTATTAAGGTGCACATTGGCAGCCTTTCACAAGGAACATGATCCGCTGTGTGCATCAACAGAAGAACCAGCATCAAGCGTATGGTATCCACTTACATTGCCAAATTCGTGGATTTTCGCTACCGCCAAAGAAATCACCCTGACGTATGTATGCGGGGAAGAGCGTCATCAAGTTCACATAGGCGTCAGTGGGAAGATAACCATGAAGGAAAACTGCATAGCACGCAGTGCAACAGTAACTTTACAAGGTCACCCTCAGTTGCAGTCAGCAATACATGAGCAAGAGCCAGCAATTTTTGTTCACCCGATGAGTCTGCTTAACAAACCAGAAGCAATAATGGAGCACGATATGAAATCAAGGCATGGTAACCACACACAGCAGCTGACGCAGTTACAGCAAGAAGTCCAAACTCTGAGGAAAATGCAGACTCAACAACCAAATGAGTCGACGGACGGCTTACAAAGGTATGTAAACGTCAGCACGATAGCGACAATATCAATAATCACCATAGTTGCAATGGTTACAACGGCAATTATACGGTGGAAAAAGAAGAAAATCGTATGCTGCAAAAATGAAGGTGAAGAAAACAAGACGACAACGACCATAGGGAAGCCTGAAAGGAGCACCCAACCAGAGCCCAAGATTCGATCGACAAGAATCACTCGCACCTTCAGAATAAGCGATTCAGAATTGTCATCATAAAAAAAAAAAAAATATATGAAAGAAACAAAGATTTATAACGGGGATTACATAGTCAAGTATTTTATTAAGAGGACTCGGCCCCAGAGTCAACAGAGATATCGTAACGTTGGGCGGGACCCAACGGTGCTGGAGAAGGCCGTCGCATGACACGAGTCAAGTTTAGACGGATGACGGCGAACCGAGCATCAGGAAGACACAGGATAGAACCAGGTTCAACTCGTATAACTTTCTCTGGAGGATAGGACACACCGTTTACAATGGGCCCACAGCTCGTACGCAGTAGAAGGTGCCCACCAGATCGTCTCATGTAGTAGCCCGGGAGATCATCCAACAAGGTCCAATATTTCCGGACGGGGAAGGAGCACGCTAACAATCAAGTCCGGAATCAACATCGGATTCCCAGGTATCGGTATCAATATCTGATTCGGTGTGCGCAGATATCGGAGGACTGCTGCTGCGATAGACGGCGGTGACAACATCGTGAAACTCAAATGCGGTGCCATGCGTCCATAAGAAACGGGCAGTCCAATACTACCAGGATTAGGGTACTGGGAGGATACCAATGGCCGCGGAACAGTAACCCGACGGCACTCAGCAACCAAACACGGTTACCTCGCCGATTAATCCTTAGTCGACGAGAGACCTTGGTAATACCGGAGGGAACCTGGATTGCGGCATGGTGGCCAACAAGATGCAGGGCGATGTCAGTATACGGAAGCAGGTGCGTGATGGAACTACGAACACAAATCAGCCACGGCACGCTTTTATTGAGGGTACCCCTCAATGGGGGGGAGAATGTTCGTAACTAGCAGTACTCAACCCAACCAGGTTGCAGCATACGTCAAGCAAGTTGTAACGAGCAGTACCCAACCCAACCCAACAAGGTTGCAGCATGCAAGCTAGAGACCCAACAATACCACTCACCAAATGACCAAATGACCCACCAATGACCCACTGACGCACTCACACCCAGCACCTATACAAACAGCATATTCTGCAGGCACAGCAGAAGCTCGGCCGCGGCACAACAGCGCATTCTGCAGGCACAGCAAAGTACGGCGCCGCAGTGTCACAACGTGACACAGCAAAACACCTCATATGTAACTCACTCCGCCCTATCTAAGTAGTATATAAGCATGTATCAATAATCCAATAAATCAGTTATCTATTCACCCTATAACTCCGCGTACTGCACTCAGCACTCCCGAGAGCACACTCGCGTTAACTAATAATTCAACCTCAAGCAAACCTAAACTTCCAACATTCATTGATCCCCCTTGTTCAAGGTGCGATCAAACACATGTAATTTGGAGGAAGCATTAGGTAAGAGCTAGAGTTCTTAATATTGAGTATAACATTTAGCTGCCAGGGTTTATAGGCTTCGGCTTGCCGAAGTTTTCTTCCTTACTTGTTTAATATAAAACAGTACAAAGCATAAAACTATAAAAGCACTTATCTTCAAAAACTTGTTGTAAAAGTAACATACAAATTATAAAACGTTTTGCATTTACGTCTTTTAATTGCATTACCATTAACGCTGATAGCTATAGACTTCCTCGAAACTTCAGACAACTTATGCAAATGTCCTTCATGGGAAGTAGATTTTTTCGTGACTGCAAAAAAGCAAAATGAGTGTTTGATGCTAACAAATTAACAATGTATGTATAAGAATCAGTGTAGTGTAGTCAATTTAGTGAATAATGAAACGTCGATAAGAATCTTAGATAATCTGGTTAACGATAATGTGGAATTAGCTGATAATGATAAGATAATATTAAGAAATATTTTAAATGAATTCTCAGATCGATTTAAACCTGGCATGCCACACAGGCGTATAACAACAGGAGAATTATAAATTCGTCTAATTGATGAATATAAGACTGTACAAAGACATCCGTATAGACTAAGTGCAGAAGAAAAACTAATAGTCAGGGACCAAATCCAACAAATTATTGAAAGCAATGTCATCCGCCCAAGTAGCTCTCTTTTCGCTAGTCCTATACTTTTAGTTAAAAAGAAAGATGACAGTGATATACTGTGCATTGACTTTCGCGAATTAAATGCGAATACGGTGTCTGATAGATAGATTACGTGGTAGTAAATACTTTAGCAGTTTGGACATGGCCAGCGGATTTTATCAGATACCGATTCACACTGATTCCATCGAGAAGACAGCTTTCGTGACTGCAGAATGCCAATATGAGTTCCTTGCTATGCCATTCGGTTTGGAGAACGCTTCGTCAGTATTTCAAAGAGCGATTATACGGGCCTTAGGTGATTTGGCATACTCGTATGCAATTGTCTATATTGATGATGTGTTAATAGTCGCAAACTCCAAAGAAGAACTTTATACAAGATTGAAAGTTGTGCTTAAAGCCTGGTCAAATGCCGGGTTTTCATTTAATATAAAGAAGTGCACATTCTTCAAGACAGGAATTGAGTATCTCGGGTTTTACATTAAAGATGGCGAAATTAAACCCAATCCTATAAAAATAGAAGCTCTATCCGCATTGAGTCAACCAACTACTGCCACGCAGTTAAAACAATTTATAGGTTTGGCTTCATATTTCAGACAGTTTGTTCCACGATTCTCTGAACAGATGAAACCATTAACTTATAAGGTAAATGGATTTGCTTGGAAGGAGAATCACGAACAAATACGTAAAAAGATTGTTGACGTGTTGACAAGCGACCCGGTGCTGACCATATTCAACCCTGAGCTTCCGATCGAATTACATACAGACGCCAGCGCGGATGGCTACGGTGCAATGCTCCTTTCACAGGATTGACGGCACATGTAGGGTGATCGAGTATTTCAGCAAGTGAACATCGGCTTCAGAATCAAAATATCATTCATATGAACTAGAGACTTTAGCCGTGTATAATGCTGTCAAACATTTTCGACATTATCTGCAAGGTAGAAAGTTCGTCGTCCATACTGACTGCAATTCCTTAAAAGCGAGTCGCACAAAGGCTGAACTGACACCACGAGTACACCGATGGTAGGCGTTCTCGCAGGCATTCGATTTTGGCGTAGAATATAGAAAAGGAACTCAAATGGCACATGTAGACTATCGCGAAATCCTATTCCAGAAGTCTCGAAAACGATAAACAAAGTTGTTGAGGTTCGCGTTGACTTGGCAGCGATAACGGATAATTGGCTAATCGCTGAACAGCAGAGGGATTTAGGTATAGTTGATATCATGACACAAATAAACGGAGTTGAGATGCAAGTTGACAGAGCTAAAACTTACGAAGTAAGATCCGGATTGTTGAATCGCAAAATCCGAGAACCGGCAAGACTCGTTGCCTACCACTGATTCTGAGAGCTTTTAGGTGGTCGGTCATTAATCATGTTCACGAGGCTATAATGCATCTTGGATGGTAGAAAACTCTAAACCAGGTCTATGAACAGTAGTGGTTTGAAAGTATGTCGAAGTACGTCAGAAAGTTTGTGGAAAACTATATAACTTGTAAGCTCTCCAAACCCTCAACAGGCAAAGTACAAATGGAACTGCACCCCATTCCCAAGGTAGAAATTCCCTGGCATACCGTACATATTGATATTAGTGGGAAGCTGAGCGGCAAAAATGACTTAAAGGAGTATATCATAGTACAAATAGACGCATTCACCAAGTATGTTTACCTATATCACACACTGAATTTGGATTCGGAAAATTGTATCAACGCAGTAAAGGCAGGTAAATCACTTTTTGGGGTCCCTAGCCGTATAATTGCAGATCAAGCTAGGAGCTTTGCCAGTGGTCGATTCCGGGATTTTTGTTCATCAAATAAAATCCAGTTACATTTAATTGCAACAGGGGCAAGCCGAGTCGATATCGTCACGTCTGTCAGTTTCTATTTCAGTTTAAAACTATCGCAAAGAAACTTTCCCAAAAGTACATATGTCTAAGCCAGAGCATGTAAAAAACAGTTGATCGTTTTTTTGTTTGCTGTCTCGGTCTGAACAAAACCGAAAAAACTTAAAAATTTGGTTTCGGTCTGAGCGAAACCCTTCATTTCAGATTTTTTCGGTTGAACGTTCGTAACTGAAAATAAATTTTTTTAGTCCTTCAAAAACCGTTTTTTGGGGCCGTAACGAAACGGACAAACGGACGAAACGGTCCCAAAAAACTGTTAGTAGATGAACAAAACTTTAAAATTCTCAGTAAAACGGTCTTTTTTGACACTTCTTCCTTTTAAAAATACATATATACACTAATTAACGTAATTATTAGCACCTGTGCTGATTACCATTATCTTCTACAGAATTCGCGGTTTTTCCACTTTTATGATAAAGCGCCATAGGTGATGCTGTTATACAAGTAAATATATTTGATGGCCATCATCTCCTGAACAATTCGCGTTTCTAAGTCTTGTAAGATAAAGCCTCTAAGTGATGGCGTTATACGAGTAAATATATACAATGGCCTTCAACTTCTGAAGAACTCGCGGTTTTTATTTGTTTGATAAAGCGTCTTAGAGATGTGTTATACGAGTAAATCATCTTCATCTTCTGAAGAATTCGCGGTTTTTCATATTTTCAATTGGGTAAGGTTAGGTTAGGTTAACCCGGACGGCCCTCACGGGGCCACGCATAGGCCAGTATGGCCCTTAGTTGTCCGGTTGATGCGCATGAACCTTGAGACAAGTTAAGAGGTTTTTATGTCCATAAGGATCGAGGTGTTTTTGGCGAAGGCAAGTAGTTCTCCTGGTTCCCTACTGGAGGCGTCTCCTAGTGATGCCAGTACTGGGGCACCGAGGTATCTTCTTCTCGCTCTTGAGAGAGCCGGGCAGTTGCAGATAAGATGTTCCAGGGTTTCGATAGCCCCCGACTCATCACATTTCCTGCAGGCGCGGCTGTTGAGTATTCCGAGTGTTGTTGCGTGTGATGCGGCCAGACAGTGGCCTGTAAGGATTCCCACTAACAGTCTGCAGTCTTTCCTTGGTAGACGCAGTACATACTGGCTGAGTTTGTCGTTGCGCTCTATGCAAATAGTTCTTGAGATTCGGCAGGTCTTGGTATTCCTCCACCTGCTTTTTGCTCGCGTGTCCGCCTGCTTCTCCAGGGCGCTTTGGAGCGTTCGGAGGGAAACAGGCACGTTCTCCGTTCTGTCGTTCGCCAGCTCTACGCCCTCCTTTGCAAGAACGTCAGCTGTCTCGTTGCCATCGATGCCCTGGTGACTGGGAACCCAATAGATCCGCACTGACTTTGTCGTGCTAAGGTTGTCTAATGCCTCCCTGCTCGCCATCACATTTTTGGAACTGACTGTTGACGATTGCATGGATCTTATCGCCGCTTGGCTGTCCACGAACAAGTTGACCACATCGTGTGGTCGGTTTATATTTTGAGCCACTTCAGCAGCTTTCCTTATGGCGAAGACTTCCGCCTGGAATATGCTGCAGTCGTTGGGTAGCTTAAAGGACATCCTTATTTCAGGGTCCGTACAGTATAAGCCCGCTCCTACTCCTCCTTCCATCTTGGAGCCGTCCGTGTATATATTGAGGTGTTGAGTCTGATCCCGACCCGTTTTCCAGTCATCTGGGCCCATGAACGAGGTTGTTTTAACCTCCGGGCACGTTCTGGGGGTCATATGGTCCGTTTGGTTGATCATGCTTCGGCCGATTGAACTATGCCCGAAGCTTTGCGCCGTCATGTTACCTGATGCAACTAGACGTTGTGCTGCCTTTCCTGCAGTCAGTTGTGCGTGGATGTCTATGGGGTCGACTCCGAGGATCGTTTCGAGAGCTTTAGTTGGGGTTGACTTCAGCGCCCCCGTTATGCAGGCCAATGCCTGCCGCTGAATTCTCTCCATAAGCTCGGTGTACGTCGTCTTTTCAGTGGCTTGCCACCACACTAAAGCTCCATACAGCAGAGTCGGACGCACCACCGAGATGTAGATCCAGTGCATCAGAGCAGGTGACAGGCCCCATGTGCTGCTAAGCATCTTCTTGGATGCATATAGCGCAATGGTGGCCTTTTTCACCCTTTCCACTACATTGGGTCTCCATGCCAGCTTGCAGTCCAGTACTGTGCCTAGGTACTTGACCTGTGTTTTTGGGGTCAGCCTGGTTACGCCGATTTTCGGGGGGATCCATTTTGATACCTTGTATCTCTTAGTAAAGAGAATGAGGTCCGTTTTGTCCGCATTGATACTGAGTCCCACATTTTCCGCCCACTCACAAATCTCCCTAAGTGTTAATTCCATTATAGAGCTGAGGGTCGATGGGCAAACTCCCGTAATAATTATGCCTATGTCGTCCGCATAGGCTGTTATTTTCGGGGCTCTCCTCTCGAATCTCTTGATTAGATCGTCGACCACCAAATTCCATAGGAGAGGCGAGAGGACCCCACCTTGTGGTGTGCCTCTGTGTGCTCCCTTTACCATGGAAGCGGTGCCCCACTCTGAATGTACCCGCCTGCAACTAAGCAGGTTTCTTATCCAGAGGCTTATGCGGGGTGCGTATTGGTTGCTTCTAGGCGATCCATTATAGCATCCGTCTTGACATTGTTGAATGCTCCGGATATATCTACGAATACTCCAAGCGCATATTCCTTAATGTGTAGGGCTCTCTCAACGGTTGCTACTAGCGAGTGTAGTGCCGTTTCCACAGATTTCCCCTTGGTGTAGGCGTGCTGGTTGGATGACATGAGCCTCCCTACATCATTCCTGATGTGTAGATCCAGCAGCTTCTCCAGTGTCTTGAGTATGAAAGAGGTGAGGCTTATCGGCCTGTAATCCTTGGGGCTCGCGTGACTGCACTTTCCCGCTTTTGGGAGGAAGACAATCCGAGAGGTCCTCCATTGGATTGGGATATAGCCCGTGCTTAGACATGCAGAGTATATTTCATATAGCCATGGGGTGATCCTTTCCTTGGTCGCCTGTAACATGGCTGGAAATATTCCTTCTAGTCCTGGTGCCTTGTAGCCCGCAAAGGAGTCTATGGCCCAGTTGATTCTCGTAGTTGTTATTAGATCGTCTGGGGGGCGTTCTTCGCCGGTTGCTATGTCTTGGTGCGTGCTGGCGTCTAAGACATCCGTGCATCCTGGGAAGTGCGATTGCATAAGTGCTGTTAGGGCCGCTTCACTGCCCTCAGTCCACTGTCCGTCGTCGCGTTTTAGCTGGCTCTGTATGGTAGGTTGCTTTGAAAGCAGCTTCCGGAGTCTAGCTGTTTCCGGGACATTCTCAATGCTGGAGCAGAAGTTTCTCCACGAGCTTCTCTGTGCCCTGCGTGTTTCCTTCTTGTAATCCCTCAGTAGGATTTTGTATTCCTCGTTAATGATCTCATCGTCTGCCTTTTTGGCGATTTTGAAGAATTCTCGGAGGTTGTGTCTTTGGAGTGTAAGTTCCCGATTCCACCATGGTGGCCTGGTCTTCTTCCTTGTTCTTGAGGTCGGGCATGATGCGTGATACGCATCCAGTAATTCCTTGGACAGGGTCTCTAGGGACCTCTCTATGTCTCTCTCGGATTTTACTACGCCTGGGCTGGTCGCGAGTTTCGAGGTCACTGTCCTTCTAAACTTTTCCCAGTTCGTGTTCCGGGGGTTTCTATAGACAGCTACCTTTGGAGTGCTTTTAAAATCATACCTGAACTGAATATACCTGTGGTCCGAAAAAGATGGCGTTTTTAGGACCTTCCATTCGGAGACCAACGTACTCTGTCCCTTTACAAGTGTTATATCTAGCACGTTTGACGAGGTGGGACCTACGAAGGTGTGCTCCTCCCCCACGTTTGCTATATATAGATTGGTAGATAGAATAAAGTCTACGAGTGACTCACCTCTGTCGTTGATGTCCGAGCTTCCCCACACGCTGTGGTGTGCATTGGCATCTGCTCCAATGAGGAGTTGGCCATCCTTCGAGCATAGCTCCACCAAGCTGCTCAGCTCGTCTGGTGGCGCCGATCTGACGTGTGCCATGTAGCAGGAGGCTACTAAGAGGCGCTGCTCCTCGCTTTCTAGCATCACCGCAGTCAAGTCGTCAGAGCTGTAATGAGGCATAAGGTTAGCATGGATACCCTTCCGCACAAGTACGGCGCTTCTGTTCCTGCTTACCGTTGGTGAGTAGAATGTATTGTAGTTTGAGGACCTTAGTCCGGCCACGATATTGCCCGAGGCAATCCATGGCTCTTGGACCAAGGCTATGTCGACGGGCCCTTGCTCTAGGGCAATCAGGAGCTCCGCCGATGCGAGTCTGCTTTTATGAAGATTGAGCTGCAGCACCCTCAAAGTCATGGGTGGCTGGCTCATCTCCGCTCGACGGGTTGGCTATCACAGTAAGGTCACCGTCCTCTTCGTCCTCCGAGTCGTCCAGAGCAAGTTCCTGGGCGGCATCCACGATGGCTTCCAGACCTAGGTCCTTTTCCACCTCGCCTGCCTGCAGGATGTGTGCGCCTTTATCGTCGGGGTGTCGCTTCTTGAGGCGCAGGTAGACGCTACCCATGCCCCACGCCATCTTCCCGAACCTTGGGTACAGCAGATCCTCCGCCTCCTTGTTGATTTGGAGAACCACACTTTGGCCCCCCTCGTTGGGTAGAGGGCTGGCCATGTGCAGAATCTTCCAATTCGCCGTTGGGACGTCTGGATTCTGCCGTTGAAGCAGCTTCAGCGCCCGATCCCCTTGGATTGCGACGGGGAAGAGCACTTTCGCCTTTGGTATGGTTGGGATTAATTCCCTGTCCACAACCTCTAGCTTGGCGCCCTCCCACAGCGCCTCCAGTTGGCAGACCGTTTGCGTCAGCCACTTCCTGGTCGGATCGTCGTTGCACTTCAGGACTTTCACGCCGTTCAACCACCCTGCACCATCAAATGTGGGCATGGGGGCTGTGGGTGATTCATCCATCCGTGCAAAGAGAGACTCGATCAGTCGCGCATGGACGATCTTCCAGCGCGCCTCTGTCATCTTCCCATTTTCATCGTTCCTGTCAATGAGTGCCACGATCAGGTGTCGGTTGACTACGTCACTGATTTTAGCCCTCTTGTTGGGCTTCTGTGCTGCTTTGGGTGGCGGAGGGCCTGTCTCCTTGGGCCCGCGTTTCCGCTTGCTCACCGGAATGTCCTTTGCGGCACTCTCGTGTGAGCGTTGCCTTTTGTTGGCAAGCATCTCCTCCACCTTGTTGGCAAATCCGCCTGTCGACGCCATCGCGGGTTTGCTTGCGAAGTGCAGCCTTCCTTCCTCAATCCTTTGCTCTGCCCAGCTTTTCCTTCTCCTCCTGGGAAAGGTCCGCTTTGTCCTGGAGCCGGCTCTTGATCTTGAGGGCTGCCTTGTACTGCGCCTTGGCCTTCATCCCCTCGCTTGTACGCTTCGGCCCTTCCCTGCGCGGGGAGTTGGAACCTGGTACCGGCAAGCGGGTATGGCTTGATTTGGCTTCGTGTAGCACGCTCTCCGAGTCCGAGTCTACTACAACTACGGCACCCGTGCGGCTTAACTTTGCCTGAGATGTTGTTGTAAAAGTATAACTGGAAATATTGGTCTGCTAAAGTTCTGTACTTCGCGTTCAAGCTTAAGAGACAATAATAAAATCCAAAATACTCTTTGTTTAAAATTTTTAAAAATAAAAAATCCAACTATTTTAAAAAATTTAATTTTAAAAATTTAATTTTGTTTAAAATATTAAGAAAAAACAAACAAAATTTTTGGTGTATAGAAGATACCTGTAGTTTAAACACATAGGTATAAAAAGTCAAAAGACCGTTTTTGTTCTCCGTTCAGTTCAAACGGTCTTTGATCAACCGAAGAGAGTTATTTTGAGACATCTAGAAATAGTCAACTGTTTTTTACATGCTCTGGTCTAAACGAGCTAAATCGGACCACTTCCATGGGAATATATAGAATATATACTGTTCACGCCAAAAGGGCGTTTAATTTCTGGAGGCAGTGTTGAGCGGCAGTTTTCTCCAGATGTCCACATCTCGCTCGCTCGCACTGCCCTTCGCTCTCTCTCTCCAACTCTCCCGCAAGTCTCCGCTTTGGAGCCCAATACGCTAAGTTACGCTTAAGCAGTTCCTATTTACAAGTGTAACAATAAACAGCCGCACGTCGCGCCAAACCCCAAACAGTTATACCGTGTTTTCAACCCGTATTTCCGCGCGGATTTCAGACGCCCTTTTCCTGGACTTAGCCATTCTACATTCAAGCCATCCCCGCCCCAACATTTGATCCTTCTACCGGATCTTTGGACTTCCGCTTCTGGGTTTTTCCGAAGATTATCTCCAGCACCTACGGTGGCTTGAACCGCTTCAGATAAGTTCAACATATTATTATTATTTGCCGGTCATTCAGCCAGTTGTTCGAACCCCATTTCGTTCAACTTGTTGTATGCTTTCTTGTCTAAATCGAAAACCAATTAAATTCGACGCAACGGCATTTAATTACATATATATCACAAAATATCGCAATTCCTTTGTGACCGAATTTCATACACTCGAAATTATTCCGAACCCACATTTCCAATTACGCAGTGCCTATATATTAAAATAACAAATATAAATTCCTAAAAATATATGATTTACTCCAAGTGTGTGTAAAAAATATTACCCAGCCACAGTAAAAGTTTCCGTTTTTAAAAATTGTTCCGCAAAAATTGCACTCTACATTTTTTACTGTGTTCCAGCTGCGTGTATATATTTTTATTTAAATAGTCTAATACAGTCCACTTCAACTACTCCGCGTGTTTAAATCAATTCCAAGACCCTAATATATATTCGTGGTCTATAAACTAAATTTCTCCGAGTGTGTGTTAAAGATATATAATCCAGCCACAGTGACTATTTGCAAATCAAAGTGATCCGCCGAAATTGGCAGCTTTCGTGATTCCTGCTGCGTGCATATATTTTTCCATAAATATTCCAAAATACAGTCCACTTCATGTACATACATTTTTTGAGCTAATTGTTTTAATAAAATCCCGCAAACATATTTTGCATTTCAAAGCTATTCCGTTATTCGCAATAAGTCTCTAAAACTCCCGCAATTGGTGACTTCCAATATCCAGCTGTTAGCTTCCCACATACATACATACATATGTACATACAGCTACATAGTCTCCAAGTATTCTGCAACGCACAGTGGGACAAGTGCTTACAATAATTTAAAACAAAAAATCCCATAAATCCGAATTTTAATATTGTTAAACAATTAATTTTTTTCCCCATCCGTGCACCAGTGTGACCATAATTTCCGTTTGCATAATTTAATAATTATTTATTTTGTGCATACACTTAAATATTTATTTCAAAATTATTTCGAAAAAAAAGATAAAAAAAAATTACCACACAATTTCCTCCACACAATCCAGTGTGACCGTATATCCCTACGGTCTTTCAATTGGATCCTAAACTCCAACTCACAATAATTTCCGTGTAAACGATTTCACAATAAATTTAGAATTCGTTTTCGTAATGGCTTCTCAAGCAAGATCCGCTCTAAATAAATTTATTGTCACAGCTGACACGCTGAGCCATTTTGAGGCTATCATAAATGTTCCCGGTGCATCCACAGCAACCTTATCCGCCTGCAAAATCCGTAGGGAGCACGTCAGTTCCTTATGGCAAAAGGTAAAGGAGGCATACGACACATGCTCCGAATGCATTTTGGGTGCAGGCGAGAGCGCCGCAGATACAAAATCCATGCTCAAGGCAAAATACAACGAAACGTACGATGTATACGAAAAGTTCGCCGCTCAGATCCTCGAGCAAATCGAAATCCAACAGGGCTCCTCCCAAACGTCTCAAGCTCCAGTAACTCCGTCCCAAAGTTCAAAATCTTATGGCTGTCGACTCCCTCCTATCGACACAGAGGTTTTCTCGGGCGATTATTTTCGCTGGCCGACTTTCCGGGACCTTTTCACGGCGATATATATAGATAATCCGCGTCTCACGCCCGTTGAAAAGTTATTTCATTTAAATTCCAAAACTAGTGGCGAAGCTAATTCCATAGTTTCAAAATCCCCTCTCACCAATGATGGCTTCGGCTCAGCTTGGACAAATCTAACTGTGCGTTTCGAAAATAAGCGATTACAAATGAACAGCCACCTTAAAACTTTTTTCAATGTGCAATCCATGGCACAAGAGTCTGGAGCAGCCCTAAGGGAACTTCAACGCACCATTCAAGGTTGCTTAACCTCCTTACAATTTTCCGGCATTAACATTGAGAATTGGGACCCTATCCTGGTTTATATTTGTTCTACGAAACTGCGAAAGCTGACGCTTTCATTATGGGAACAATCCATCCAAAAAAAAAAGATGAAATTCCTACTTGGCTCGCGTTGGATTCCTTTTTAAGCGAGCGCCATCGAACTTTAGAGGCCGTCGACAGCATCCGGTCTGCAAATTCACTCCAAGTTCATTCTAAATGCAGAAATCGAATGGCAGAATTGCCAAGAGTAAATTCTTTTACCACGAGGGTACTTCCAACACCCAAAGGCTGCGATCTGTGTTTAAAAGAAAAACACCCCATTCGTATATGTCCACGCTTTCTCCAAATGCGGTTAAATGATCGTTCAGCCTACATCCAAGATAAGCAGTTATGTTCCAATTGTTTTGCAAGCAGCCATAAATTGCAGGACTGCACAAGCGCTCACAGTTGTTTTACTTGCCAAAGTAAGCATCATACGCTGTTGCATCCAAGCAACAATTCTACAATGACTTCGATTCCATCCAAACCTCCAAGGCCTGTGTCAGCCTCAATCCCACACAGAATTTCGTCCTTCTCAGCGCATGTTTCCAACATGTATGGGACTAACCGAATTCCCGATTCCGACCCGATTATAAGGGTCCTTCCTACAAATAATTCATCCGATTATTGGGTTCCATATCCCGCCTTGGATGACAGACGTTCCCGAGGTATTAGATCCTACCAATGCCGAGTCTGTCAAAAAATCCATCCTCTACGGAAATGCTACCGTTTTCTACGGCTTAGTGCCGAGAAACGGATCCAGGAAGTACGTCTCCACAAATACTGCTCCAATTGTTTGGCCCACGATCATTCCGAAGACTCCTGCCGCAGTGATAACCACTGCCACAAGTGTGGAAAGGGCCACCACACTCTACTACATAAGGACGACCGATCTTCGCTTCTATCAGGTTCCTGAGGTTTTTTTGCTACGGATTGTCCTCGCAAGGGGGGGGGGGGGGGGGGAGAATGTTCACGCCAAAAGGGCGTTTAATTTCTGGAGGCAGAGTTGAGTGGCAGTTTTCTCCAGCTGTCCACATCTCGCTCGCTCGCACTGCCCTTCGCTCTCCCTCTCCAACTCTCCCGCAAGTCTTCGCTCCGGTTTGGAGCCCAATACGCTAAGTTAGGCTTAAGCAGTTCCTATTTACAAGTGTAACAATAAACAGCCGCACGTCGCGCCCTTTTCCTGGACTTAGCCATTCTACAGTCAAGCCACCCCCGCCCCATCATATACATATATATTGTAACGAAAGCCGCCGAAAACCTTGGGCTTTCGACAGTCGGCCAGGTGGCAACGCTTCAACCAGCGCCAAAATGAGACTTTTGACAGCTCGGCTGCCTGGTCTCTTTATTTTTCTCTGTTCCCTTATTCCTCTTCTTCAAAAACTGGGATCCGAACAGCACATGGCGCCTCGTGCGCATTTTAAGCACACGACCCAATAAAACTGCGAAATAACTAAAACTACGCGTGTGTTCTGGTCGGGCTTAGGCGAGGGAGTGGGCATTGACGGGATCGTGACTGCGCACCGATCTAAAAGAAGTTCCGCTCGGCTTTCCGTGACGAGATACCGCCCTTCCACGGCGGCAAAATCGTTACATTGGTGCCAGGTGTGGGGTCACTAGGGTTTGTGAGAACCCTGACCTACGTCAAAATGCCTAAGAATTGAGCCCGCCACCGCCGTCAAGCGTCGCCAGCAGGCTGTAGTTTAGAAGATCCGCAGGATGGAGCTGCCACGTTGGATGCAGTGGGCCACGCCATCAACCGCTCGTTCCGCCTGATTGAACAAAAAGTGGAGGCGTTGGATCAATCGCTCAACCTTAAGTTCGAACAGAAGTTCGAGCAAATGTGGGCGACGTTCGAGAGGACCATGCTGGGCAACAGCGATGGCGTGACCAAAGCAGGGGGTCAGCGACACTCCGCCAGCATCCCATGCTTAGCTGAAATGGCCAATGCCGGTTCAGGACAGCCGCAACAGGTGTTTCCACGGAGAATGGACGGCATTTCAGGGACCGCGTCGATGGCTGCCCATCGTCCAGTCGGAGACCTAACCTCACAATGGGGAATTCTGGAGGTGTCGGTGCCGCCTCCTACCTTCGATGGAACACGTCCCTGGCCCGAATTTCAACGCCTTCTTGACGACATGGCCGAAGAATACCACTGGTCAGAGAGGAAGAAGTGCAGAAAGTTGTATACGAGTCTGCGTAGGCGTGCGCAGCGTTTTCACGCTACCCTACCAGAAGCCACTCTCAGCTCATACAACTCCCTGACAGCCGTCATGCGCGAATACTTTACAATCAGTACGCACACCAGCTATCACACCTTCCACAATCGCATGCAGGGACCACGAGAGTCTTTCGAGGACTTTGCACTGGAGCTGGAACGCCTGGGCAGAGCTGTATTTGGGGAGTTACCAGCCGCCACCTACAACAGCATCATCGTGCAGCGTTTTATCGACGGGATACGCGAGACGGGATACCAGGTCCCCAGTGAGCAGCCGCTCACCCCCCCCCATTCCCCAACGGCGGTTCAACAACCACCGTACGTCTCCGGCTCACCCTCAACCACCCACCGCACCTGCCCGGGTTACTGAATCCGGTTCCAACACCTGTAACGCCCCGCCGCACCTCCACTCGATGCCACCGCCTACCGAGCAACCCGGCGCCCGACTAAATGCTCCTCCAAATGGAGTTGAAGCCTTCGTGGCCCCCTTGCCCCCAGAGCCGTCGCCCGAAGAGAGTGCCGCGCAGTCCACGGATACCGAGCTTACTGCGAACCGGAATACCCGCACAGCACGCAGACCGACGGGTTCCCAACAGTCGAGACCTCCCCACCAAGCTGCCAGGACGGGCCCACCTTACGACGAAACGCAGGCCGTCCGTTCGCAGCCGTTGCAGAAGCCGCCGCCAACCAAGCAACCCGGCGTCCGACTAAATGCTCCTCCAAGTGGAGTTGAAGCCTTCGTGGCCCCCTTGCCCTTACAGCCGCCGCCCAAAGAAAGTGCCGTTCAATCTCATGAAATAGAGTTTGCCGCACTCCGGAGCGCCCGCACCCTACGTAGACCGACGAGTTTACAGCTTACCCCGGAGCCAACGACCGGCGAGATCGCCTACAGACCGCCGCCCGCTCCAATAGAAACCGGTTCCAACCGAGTGGCCGCCGCCGCCGAGCCCTATGGTACACTACCGCCGCCGCTTGCAGAAGGAGAGGAACTGAACGCACACCCCGTGGACACCGTGTTGGGCCGATTGTTCGCTGAACACCCATCCGGAAAGATGCCACTAATGCCGTCAACCGCGGCGAAACGGACAACTACAAACCCTATACAATGTGACCATCGCGGGGGCCAGTCTATGCCCGCCGAAGCTACGTATACCTGTAGTGCCGTTGGAGGCCAACATTTACATTGTTTGATCTTCTTACAGAAACATCCTTCACGGCTGATCGTCGACACTGGTGCCGCAGTCTCCCTCCTAAACGAGCGGGATACGCCAAAGCGACTACCCAGTGCACCTTGCCGAGTGACTCTGCAGGGACCATCAGCCGAGAAATTCGTGGCAACCGCACGAGTCGCCGCTAGACTTGTTGTTGCCGGAAGGCCAGTTGATCACGAATTCCTGCTAGTGAAAGGCAGCACCCCCAGCCTGTTAGGCATGGACTTTCTGCTGCAATATAAGGCGACCGTAGATTTGAAAGATCTTCAGTTACGGTTCCCGTGGGGATCCTTGCCGCTATATGCCCCGACTACGTAACAGCGAAATCTACTTTATTCGACCGCACCCAGTAGCATCCTGCCATATAGCGACACCCACTTAACAGTTCGATGCAGGTCGGAGGAGCAGCTGCCCGCCTTGTTAGAACGTGGAACTCACTCCCAATTGCCCCCCAAAATTCTACTAGGAAGCACCCTGCTCGACACCACGACCAACACCAGCACACTGCATCTAGTGAATCTCAGCGCACACACGTATCTTCTCCCTGCGCAAACAATTGTGGGACAAGTGGTAGCAGTAGAGGTTCTGGAAACCACTCAGGATCAAGCCGGAAATGATGAAGCAACTTTCCACAATGGGGAAGTACCCCCCGAGTTGCCACCCCCTCTTCGCTCCAAGTGGGCAGCCTTAATGAACCGCTTCCAGCGAGTATTTGCCCGAAGCGATGACGACTCCGGGCGTACCAACCTAACCCGACATGTGATAGATACGGGTCAATCTCGGCCCATCAAGCAACCAGTGCGTCGTCTTGCGCTGGCGAGGAAAGCCGAAGTGGAAGAACTGGTGACCGACATGAGGCTAAGAGGCATAATTCGCCCGTCCACGAGCCCGTGGGCCTCACCGGTCGTTTTAGTAAAGAAAAAGGACGGTTCCACTCGGTTCTGTGTGGATTATCGACGTCTAAACGATGTCACCATCAAGGATTCTTATCCACTACCAAGGATGGATGAAATCTTAACCAAGATGCACGGCGCCTGTTGGTTTTCCACAATGGACCTTCAGAGCGGTTACTGGCAGGTGGAAATGGACAATGCCTCAAGAGCTAAGACCGCTTTTACGTGTGATGCCGGTCTTTTTGAATGTAACGTGATGCCGTTTGGCCTGACCAACGCGCCAGCGACCTTTGAACGGCTAATGGACGGCCTATTCTCCGGACCCACCTGGACATCCACACTGGTTTACCTCGACGACATCATTGTGTACTCTCGTACAGCGGAAGACCATCTGGACCACCTGCAACAAGTCTTCGATAAATTGCAAAGCGCAGGGCTAAAGCTGAGTCCCCGCAAATGCCATTTCTTCCGAACCGAGGTTAGTTACCTGGGCCACATAGTTAGCCAAGAAGGCTTAAGGGCGTGTCCGGAAAAGATTCGAAAAGTAATCGATTGGTCACCCCCTCGTAACAAAAAAGAAGTGCGATCCTTCGTGGGCCTCTGTTCCTACTACCGCAAATTCATCCCGGATTTCGCCACTATCGCTCGCCCGCTACATGAACTAACAGAAACTAAGCGTGCCTTCACATGGACCTCATCGGCTCACGATGCCTTTGAAACGCTTAAAATTAAGCTTACAACACCGCCCGTTCTAACGTTTCCCACTTCTAATGGCGTATTCGTTCTGGATACAGATGCGTCAAACCATGGCGCGGGCGCTGTGCTCAGTCAACAACAAGAAGGACAGGAGCATGTACTGGAGTATTACAGCAAATCATTTAATGCTGCTGAACGCAACTATTGCGTAACTAGGAGAGAGCTGCTAGCCGTGGTTCTGTCTACCAAACATTTCCATCACTACTTATATGGCCGGAAATTCTTGCTGCGCACGGACCATTCGTCCCTCCGATGGCTGTTCAACTTCCGGGAACCTGAAGGACAACTCGCTCGATGGATTGAACGCCTCCATCAATACAACATGGATATCCAGCACCGCAGTGGCAAGCTGCACGGTAACGCCGATGCCCTGTCTCGCCGCCCCTGTGGCGAATGCCGCATATGCACTAAGGCAGAACAAAACGATGGTCAAGGGATTTTGTTCTTACAGGCCCAACCCTTCGACGTTGCTATCAGCCAGGAAAAAGATCCCACTTTGTCGTTGATCTTGCAGTGGCTAAAAACAGGAGGACGACCGACTAAACCCACAGAATGGAGTGAGAGCCCCGAGACAAAAGCGTTTTGGCACTTGTTCGAACACTCGAAACACTTTTATGGAAAGGGGTCTTCTAATGATTAAAACCAAAACAGCAGACGAAGCCTTGGTAGTACCTCGCTCTCTTCAGGAAGAAGCTCTGCGCAGCGCTCACAACTCTACCACCGGCGGACACTTCGGAATCAGGAAGACAGTCGCCAAGCTCAAGCAACGTTACTTTTGGATCGGACAGACTGCTGACGTAGCCCTTTGGTGCGCACGCTGTACCGAATGCAACTACAACCCCGCGTCCTAGGTGCTCCATTTGAACGACTTGCGATCGACATACTCGGTCCTCTGCCAACTACCACTAACGGGAATCGCTACATCGCTGTGGTGATGTGCTACTTCACCAAATGGCTGGAGTGCATAGCTCTGCCCAACCAAACCGCCGAAACGGTAGCTCGAGCACTTATCCAAGAAGTGTTCTGCCGTTTTGGTGCCCCATTTATCCTTCACTCGGACCAAGGCCGCAACTTCGAATCAGAGGTATTCCAAGCTTGCCTACGCCTCATCGACGTGGAGAAGACTCGCACCACACCGTTACATCCTCAATCGGACGGGATGGTCAAGAGATTTAATCGGACCCTTCTGGATTACCTGGCCAAATTTGTTGCGACCGATCAACGCGACTGGGACCAACTGTTGCCGCTAGCTCTCTGGGCCTATCGCTCTGCTCCGCATGAGGCAACTGGGTTTTCACCATCGTTACTGATGCTGGGACGGGAACTCCGGCTACCGAGCGAACTGATGTATGGACGACTATCCCCTCCCCCGGATAGCTATCCCGCCTACGTGGAACAATTGCAGAATCGCCTCTGACTCACACAACAGATCGGACGACGCAATTTGATGGCAGCCGCTAACGTTAAGAAGAGGTTTGGAGAAGAGGTTTGGCTCTACTCCCCTACACGAAGAGTGGGCCGATGCCCGAAGCTGCAGTCGGATTGGATTGGATCCGCCGTTGTCACCCGCCGTCACTCCGACCTGGTATACGAGATACGACTACCAGGGAAGCGTGCCACCAGGACCGTCCATGTCAACCGATTGGCCCCATACCGAGGCCCAAGTCCAGCCGTACTCGGCCAGGAGACTCGAGTCTGAGAGGGGGGTAATGTAACGAAAGACGCCGAAAACCTTGGGCTTTCGACAGTCGGCCAGGTGGCAACGCTTCAACCAGCGCCAAAATGAGACTTTTGACAGCTCGGCTGCCTGGTCTCTTTATTTTTCTCTGTTCCGTTATTCCTTGATTCCCTTTTCTCTCTCTTCTTCAAAAACTGGGATCCGAACAGCACATGGCGCCTCGTGCGCATTTTAAGCACACGACCCAATAAAACTGCGAAATAACTAAAACTACGCGTGTGTTCTGGTCGGGCTTAGGCGAGGGAGTGGGCATTGACGGGATCGTGACTGCGCACCAATCTAAAAGAAGTTCCGCTCGGCTTTCCGTGACGAGATTCCGCCCTTCCACGGCGGCAAAATCGTTACAATATATTGCTTCGTTTTTGACTATTTAAAAACAAACCCTAAAATAAACTTAAACAAGGCAATAACATTCCGGTGATGTCTCACACATTGTGTCCACCCAAGCATGTAATTTGGAGGAAGCATTAGGTAAGAGCTAGAGCTCTTAATATTGAGTATAACATTTAGCTGCCCGAAGTTTTCTTCCTTACTTGTTTAATATAAAACAGTACAAAGCATAAAACTATAAAAGCACTTATCTTCTTATCTTCTTAACATTCAAATTATAAAACGTTTTGCATTTACGTCTTTTAATTGCATTACCATTAACGCTGATAGCTATAGTCTTCCTCGAAACTTCAGACAACTTATGCAAATGTCCTTCATGGGAAGTGGATTTTTTCGTGACTGCAAAAAAGCAAAATGAGTGTTTGATGCTAACAAATTAACAATGTATGTATAAGAATCAGTGTAGTGTAGTCAATTTAGTGAATAATGAAACGTCGATAAGAATATTAGATAATCTGGTTAACGATAATGTGGAATTAGCTGATAATGATAAGATAATATTAAGAAATATTTTAAATGAATTCTCAGATCGATTTAAACCTGGCATGCCACACAGGCGTATAACAACAGGAGAATTATAAATTCGTCTAATTGATGAACATAAGACTGTACAAAGACGTCCGTATAGACTAAGTGCAGAAGAAAAACTAATAGTCAGGGACAAAATCCAACAAATTATTGAAAGCAATGTCATCCGCCCAAGTAGCTCTCTTTTCGCTAGTCCTATACTTTTAGTTAAAAAGAAAGATGACAGTGATATACTGTGCATTGACTTTCGCGAATTAAATGCGAATACGGTGTCTGATAGATAGATTACGTGGTAGTAAATACTTTAGCAGTTTGGACATGGCCAGCGGATTTTATCAGATACCGATTCACACTGATTCCATCGAGAAGACAGCTTTCGTGACTCCAGAATGCCAATATGAGTTCCTTGCTATGCCATTCGGTTTGGAGAACGCTTCGTCAGTATTTCAAAGAGCGATTATACGGGCCTTAGGTGATTTGGCATACTCGTATGCAATTGTCTATATTGATGATGTGTTAATAGTCGCAAACTCAAAGAAAAACTTTTTACAAGATTGAAAGTTGTGCTTAAAGCCTGGTCAGATGCCGGGTTTTCATTTAATATAAAGAAGTGCACATTCTTCAAGACAGGAATTGAGTATCTCGGGTTTTACATTAAAGATGGCGAAATTAAACCCAATCCTATAAAAATAGAAGCTCTATCCGCATTGAGTCAACCAACTACTGCCACGCAGTTAAAACAATTTATAGGTTTGGCTTCATATTTCAGACAGTTTGTTCCACGATTCTCTGAACAGATGAAACCATTAACTTATAAGGTAAATGGATTTGCTTGGAAGGAGAATCACGAACAAATACGTAAAAAGATTGTTGACGTGTTGACAAGCGACCCGGTGCTGACCATATTCAACCCTGAGCTTCCGATCGAATTACATACAGACGCCAGCGCGGATGGCTACGGTGCAATGCTCCTTCACAGGATTGACGGCACATGTAGGGTGATCGAGTATTTCAGCAAGTGAACATCGGCTTCAGAATCAAAATATCATTCATATGAACTAGAGACTTTAGCCGTGTATAATGCTGTCAAACATTTTCGACATTATCTGCAAGGTAGAAAGTTCGTCGTCCATACTGACTGCAATTCCTTAAAAGCGAGTCGCACAAAGGCTGAACTGACACCACGAGTACACCGATGGTAGGCGTTCTCGCAGGCATTCGATTTTGGCGTAGAATATAAAAAGGGAACTCAAATGGCACATGTAGA
Organism: Drosophila pseudotakahashii; assembly: GCA_035046095.1. Classification (NCBI taxonomy): domain Eukaryota; kingdom Metazoa; phylum Arthropoda; class Insecta; order Diptera; family Drosophilidae; genus Drosophila; species Drosophila pseudotakahashii. The sequence goes on along the minus strand of JAWNOE010000181.1, from coordinate 8,451 downwards.
CTATCGCGAAATCCTATTCCAGAAGTCTCGAAAACGATAAACAAAGTTGTTGAGGTTCGCGTTGACTTGGCAGCGATAACGGATAATTGGCTAATCGCTGAACAGCAGAGGAATTTAGGTATAGTTGATATCATGACACAAATAAACGGAGTTGAGATGCAAGTTGACAGAGCTAAAACTTACGAAGTAAGATCCGGATTGTTGAATCGCAAAATCAGAGAACCGGCAAGACTCGTTGCTTACCAGTGATTCTGAGAGCTTTTAGGTGGTCGGTCATTAATCATGTTCACGAGGCTATAATGCATCTTGGATGGTAGAAAACTCTAAACCAGGTCTATGAACAGTAGTGGTTTGAAAGTATGTCAAAGTACGTCAGAAAGTTTGTGGAAAACTATATAACTTGTAAGCTCCCCAAACCCTCAACAGGCAAAGTACAAATGGAACTGCACCCCATTCCCAAGGTAGAAATTCCCTGGCATACCGTACATATTGATATTAGTGGGAAGCTGAGCGGCAAAAATGACTTAAAGGAGTATATCATAGTACAAATAGACGCATTCACCAAGTATGTTTACCTATATCACACACTGAATTTGGATTCGGAAAATTGTATCAACGCAGTAAAGGCAGGTAAATCACTTTTTGGGGTCCCTAGCCGTATAATTGCAGATCAAGGTAGGAGCTTTGCCTGTGGTCGATTCCGGGATTTTTGTTAATCAAATAAAATCCAGTTACATTTAATTGCAACAGGGGCAAGCAGGGCAATCGGCCAAGGGGAGCGTGTGATGAGCACCATGAAAGGAATGTTGACAGCAGTTGAGACAAGCGAACGCTCTTGGCAGGATGCATTGATGGACATCCAATTAGGTATGAATTGTACTAGTAATCGGGTGACTAATTTTAGACCCTTAGAGTTAAGAAGTGAGGAACGGCATCAAACGAAATTGGATCCCAAGTTCAAGGGAACGTTTGTTGTAACAGAATTGCTGGAAGGTGATCGTTACCTGTTGAAATCATTGACTAGTAAAAGAACATACAAGCATGAGAGCTTGCGAAAACTACCAGATAATCGAGTTGCATCTGAGTTGCTCAAAGAGAGTGATGGCGTTGAAATGGACGCAGAAGATGAGTTGAGATCTGTCACCTAAGAGGGGTGCACAGGTGGCACAGATTGTGGCACTTAAGGTGCATATCGTCGCAAGAACCTGTACTGTGTTCGGGAATGCGCAGAAGAGTACAAGCTACTAATAAGAAAGAGATATCCTGCCAAACTGTGATTTGAAGACACAAAAAGTGTATTGAGGATTAAAAAAAAAAAAAAGTCCTGATATAAGCTAATGAGTAACTTCAAATTTGTTTCAGATTAGCAAAATGTGATGCCAAACCAATTGTTAAGCCATGCACACGAGGACGTGTGATAGTCAGGATAGCCGTGTCGAGAGAATTAATAATAATATAAATAAATGTAAAATATAACCAATGTAACTAAGAGAAACTTGTCATTTCGAATAAAGAATGGAGAGAAAGATGTGTGAATTTCTAAGACAGTTTAAGGTTTTCAAGAGCGTGGCTAGATGGGAACCCACCTAAGCCGAGTGTGGCGCAATTATTGTTGCAAGATAGAGTTGGGCAGACTAGTAGAGTGTTCAGGGATTCATTTTTTCTACCTTCGAACAGGCAACGTGTGTAAAGTGCGACTCGCTACGCATCTTAGAAAGACCCAAGTGAAAATAAAGTGATGGCGGAAAAACCAACTCGAGAAGCGGCCAAGAGACCCCTGACTCCGACATATTTAATTATAAAATAAGTATTAATAAGTATTATATTATATAGAAAAATAATATAGACACAACAAAAATATTCTTCGTCAAGCTGAAGTTTAAAAATACGTATTCAATTTACTGTTATATCTGTAATTTAAGCTTTACATTTTTAAACCCTTGCAGTAGTATTATAATTTTAGTCAGTTATTTGCGACACAGTAAAGAAGCCCCATAAAGTATATATATTCTTGATCAGCGTCGACAGCCGAGTCGATATCGCCACTGATTCCGCTACTTCCTGAACTAGTCCTGGACCCAAATCTCAGGCTATAAAAAAGGCGCAATGTCGCCGCTAGTCAGATCAGTCGTTTTTCCAATAATGCTTTATTCTTCTTCTTTTTTCATTGGTATTCTCTCGATTCTATTCGCTTCTACTCGATTCTATTCGATCTACTCGATTCTATTCGATACATCGATATTTCATTGTGCGATACAATATTCAATAATAAACAATTACAATTGGAATGACTTCTCAAAGTTACAATTACATTTCAATGTTTTCAAAGGTGAACTAAACTAAATACTGCGAGTCTTCTTCCATCCAAGCTTTCGGCGCCAACATACTCCCAGCCTTGGAACCTTGTTCCAACTATTCCTGCTCGCAGGGCAGAGGGCAGATTTTGTGAACGTTCCTCTTGAAGAATCCCGAAGAAGTTCGTATGGTGACCACCCGAACCATTCCATCCAGTCCTGGGTGTATCTCTGCAATGCGGCCTAGAGCCCACTGGCCCGGACGAGTGTGGTCCTCCGCGATGAGCACAAGGATTCCGGGCTTGATGTTATTGAAGGCTGTCTTCCACTTAGATCGTTCTTGTAGCAACGTGAGGTACTCCAACGACCAACGCCTCCAGAAGGAGTGATGAACCGCCATGATCCTTTTCCACCGATTGGTCGCTGAAAGCTTCAAATCCTCGTTACTTGGTTCGGCGAGTCCATTTAACGGCCGACCAATTAAAAAATGGCCGGGGGTGAGTGCCTCAAAGTCGTTGGCATCTGACGAAAGCGGGTGAAGCTTCTGCCTGAGCGATCGCTGTAGACAGTTCTTCGTAGTTGAGCGCCGCTCCATTGAAACACCTCACAAGTAGCTGCTTGGCGACCTTGACCGCGCTTTCCCAGAGCCCTCCAATATGGGGCGAGCGAGGTGGTATAAAGTGGAAGTCGACATGGAGCCTACTACAATGATCGACGATTCGGTCTCTTTTGTCCTTTTCCCATATCATCAATTCCTCTTCGATAGCCTTTAACTCCCGCGATGCCCCAACAAAGTTAGTGGCATTGTCGCAGAACAGGTGCTTACTTATTCCGCGGCGTGCGAAAAATCTCTTGAGCGCAGCTATGAAGGCACTGGCGCTAAGGTCCGAAACCAGCTCCAGGTGACAGGCCTTTGTTCGGTCTTCGGCCTCTCTGATTAAAGTGCATCCATAGAGGGCCGGCATAGTCCAGTCCTGTGCGCTCGAACGGATGTAGTCCGCTGCTCACTCTGCTTCCGGGAAGTGGTCCCATCAGCTGCTGTGCCAGTATTGGCCGTTGTCGAAAACAAGCAATGCAATTCCGTACTGTTTTGCGAGCTATTTTTCTTGCGTTGACGACCCAGTACCTTTGTCGCACAAAAGCACATACAGTTTGCGCTCCGGCATGCATATTTGATCGATGAAAGTGTTCAAATAAAGAGTGCACTACAATATGGTTATTGGGCAATAAAAACGGGTGCTTTGTGGCATAAGGGGCATCAGATTGCGAGAGTCGACCACCTACTCGAATAAGCTCTATGCCCTGAACGTTGTGGAGAAACGGATTGAGGCCTTGGATTTTTGTTGATCTTACAGCTTCCTGTTTTTGTAAGTTGGATAGCTCTTCTTGAAAATGGAGCCTTTGCAAATTGGCAACTATATACGTTAATCCACCCTTCACTTCATCAGCAGTTAGAGGCCGATCCTTAATTATTTCGACCTTAGTCTGACGTCGGCGCCACCTATATATGTATCCGAACACCCGGGTAAGCTTAACGAAATCCTTTGCAAACTTATTATCCCCAACTAAGTCGTCTATATTACAGAGTGAGCTCGCTACCAAGACAGATTTCGACCTCTGCTGTTCTGGGAGTTCTTCGTTAGCAATCCAACGCGTCGATGGCCATTTATCCCGAGACAGCCTTAGAAAAGGGGGCCCTTCCCACCACATAGACAATCCCTTTAGTTCGCTCGTCAACAAACCGCGCGACACTATATCGGCCGGATTTGATTTGGACTCTACCTTATACCAATCTTCCTTTTTGGTAGTCTCTTGAATAATTGCTACTCTATTCGCTACGTAGGTTTTCCATCGGCTAGAATGGGAGGAGATCCATCCCAGCACCGTAGTAGAGTCCGTAAAGTAGCTGATTTCAGATACTGCCCTTGGACAACACTTCCTTATCTTTTCCATTAACTCTGTTAACAGCCGAGCACCTTCCAGTTCCAATCGAGGTATTGAGGTGGCGCTCACTGGAGCTACCTTGGACTTGGCAGCTATTAAACTGACCTGAACTACTCCCAGCGGATCGGTCGTTCGAGCGTAGACCGCCGCTCCGTAGGCCAACGAGGAAGCGTCGGAGAACCCGCAAAGTTCCAGGGATATTGTATCGATTGTGGTTGGGATTACGGCTCTAGGAAGTTGGCAGCAATCTACTTGACTTAATTCTCTTCTATATTTCTCCCACTGCAGGGCCAAGTTTGGTGGTAGCTCCTGATCCCAATCGATATTTAAACGCCACAACTCCTGCACGAAGATTTTTCCTATAATTATGACTGGACTTAGAAATCCTAGCGGGTCAAATAATTGAGCTAACTCAGACAGCACCCTACGCTTCGTAATTATTGTCGATCCGTCTGCTGAGTATGAAAACCGAAAGGAGCCCTCAGCTGCTGCCCAAAAAATGCCGAGAGCCTTGGTGTCGGCCGTTTTTAGGGCAAGAAACTCAGAATCTAACGTCTTATCTCGGTAAGTGTCGCAGTTAGAGCGCCACTTGTGCAGTTCGAACCGGCCCAAATTCAGTAATTCGGTTACTTCCCTTTTTAGGTTGACTAATTCAGCTATAGATTCGGCTCCGCACAGCATGTCATCCATATAAAAGTTTCGCTCTATTGCATCCCTAGCCATGGGGTATTGCTCACCGTGAAGCTCCGCTAAGTAGCGTAGACAGCGCACTGCAAGGTAAGGTGCCGAGTTAGTGCCATATGTGACAGTCTTTAGGCGCAATACCTTTATAGGCTCTTGGGTTGTGGCCCGCCATAAAATGCATTGATACAGCTGGTCTTCTGGTTGAACTAGAATCTGTCGGTACATCTTAGAGATATCGGCGGTTAGGGCATACCTATAAAATCGGAACCTGGTCAACGTGTTGAAAAGATCTGGTTGCAGGGAGGGACCCACGAGGGTTATGTCATTTAGAGACTTCCCGTTACTGGTCTTGCAAGAGGCGTCAAATACGACTCGCAGCTTGGTGGTTAAGCTGTCAGGTCGAATGACTGGGTGATGCGGACAAATGTACTTTACGTCACGCACTGCCTCCGGAGGAACCTCTTCAAGATGATCCAACCTGCGATACTCTTCTACAAATTCGGTGTAACTAGCCTTCAGCTCTGGGGAGCGATTGAGCTTCCTTTCCAGATTTAGGAAACGCTTGTGAGCTATCTGATATGAATCTCCAAGCTGCGCCTTCGGTTCCTTAAAGGGCAGCGAAACTATGAGCCTATTTTCATGGTTCTTTGCTACCGTTGCAATAAACAGCTGCTCACAGAACTCCTCGTCTGCGCTAAGTCGCTTTGTAGGCCTAGGGATTCCTTCGCACTCCCAAAATTTCTGCACAAGAGAAGTTAACTCATCTACCTTATTAGATTGGTCAACTGACATGAGACAGGATTGGTTCGATGGGGTGTATTCCCCCACAACTATCCATCCCAATAGGGATTTTTGCAGAGCCGGTAAGTTAGTGCCCATTTTAACTTGTCCTGCTACTATGAGCTTAAAGAATAGATTTACTCCAATTAGCATGTGAATTTCCTCTGCTGAGTAATAGGACGGGTCGGCCAGCTTTATTTCTTCTGGGATTTGGATCCCACCCGCTGCAATTCCTGGATTATACTTAGCAATTTTTGACAATACGCTAAATTCATCAGTTGCTACAAAATTGGTCACTCGGGATTTAAATGTGGCTCTTACTTGGCCCGAAGCTTTAGTTTCTGCACTACCTATCCCTGTCAACGAGTGATTTACCTTTTGGATGTCCAGCTTTAGCTTGTTGGCAAAACTGGCTGTCACAAAATTCAGTTGACTACCCGAATCGAGCACGCATCTGCATGACTGGTAGTTGCCGTCTCGGTCTCGAACCAGCACTGCTGCTGTCGCTAAGAAGCTTGTCGAACGGTTCGCCAAAAGAGCGCTATGCAACGAACTGGAGGATCTTAGATCGTTTCCACCATCAGCTCTTGCGTTGCCTACCTCTGAATCTCCTCTATGTAATAGGTCATGATGCGGCTTATGACACACCACACATCGCGCTGCGTTGCACTGTTTGGTCTTATGGCGCTTGCTGAAACACAGCAAACACAAATCATGCCTTTTGACCTCTTGATATCTTTGAACCGGGGTTAGGGATCTGAATTCCTGACAAGCCTTTACTCGATGAGGTCCTGCACAGATATGACAAAGTCCCGGGCAAGGGTTTGGTACGGACGCCACTAAACTAATTTTCTTGGTGTCGCCTTTACTCTGGAACTTACTATTAACTGACTTCCTCACTTCTCGTCCTGCTAGGTTGACCCCTCGATTATCCAAAAATGTACATAGCAATGGCCAAGACGGTAGCTTTGTGCAGTCATATTCTTGTTCCCATCTATCTAGCGATTCCTCATCTAGCTTACTGCGCGCTAAATGAAATACAACTGCATTGAGAATTTCGGAATCTGTTCCTAAAGACCTGAGCGCGGAGAGGTGAGAGTTCACAGTGTCCACTAGGCTGCGTAAGGAATCGGCATCAGCAACTCTTACTCGACGAATTTGGAAGATCTCCCCAATATGAGATTGCACTATGAGAGCTCGGTTTTCAAACCGATCTTTCAGCAGCTGAATCGCCTTCCGGTAATTATTCTGAGACAATTCCAAGCAGTCAATTGTTCGCAAGGGAATGGGACCTAAACATGATTTTAGATGAACAAATTTAGTAAGCTCGTCCAAAGTTGCATCCGAATCAACTAAAGTTGTAAAGGAGTTGAACCAACTGGTCCAACCCGTATGTTTGCCACAAAATTCTGGCAATTTTACAGATGGCAACTTTGCCACAGATGTCCCGATGATTGATGCACCGTTTCCTCCGGACCCAGATGCCAGCGATGTTTGTCTCCCCCTTGCCGCCAAGTGCCCTAATATCGCGGCCTTGATGCGACAATAGCTATCCTCAAATCCCTGTCTACATTCATATTCTTGAGCGTTTTCCGCACTCCTTTCTATTTGGCCTTGTATCTCACATAACTGTACAAACACTGACTCCACTAGACTAAGCCGAGCCTCTAACTCTGCGGTGGTCATGGTCTGCCCATTTTTCTCCACAAAATTTCCGTTACGCTCGAGGGAACTCAATAAGCCGTCACGAGATAAAAGGAATTCATCTTCCTTATTCTTTCTAGGACCCATTTTTAATCTCTGTGCTTATGAAGGGAATGGGCGACGTAACTGTACAAGTCTGTTGCGCACTTAGTTAAACTTTGACAAATTCTCAAGCTTACATAAAACCGTTCCGCCGCGTGCCGCGCTATCACTCACACACACACGCTTCTCCAAAAAGCTCCAGAATGCACACTTTCAAGCCTATGTACCGCAATGATGTAGGTACACGTGTGTGTGTATGTAGTACAGACTTCGCAACCTGATACCCCCAAAACCACGTGCACCACGTTTCGAACCGCAATTTGCTGTTTTATTTAGAAATTAACCTGCAGTTTTTCTTCGATCAATTTAACATACCATGCAAAAGGCACCAAGTGCGCCAAGCCAGAAATCACTCGCAATTCGCACAGCTTCGCGCAGCCGAGTGGTCGAGAACGATGAGCTTCAATGGGGGTGCTCCAACAATGAGCTCCAAGTAGTGGTGCTCCTGCGATGAACTCCAACTGGTGAGTTCCAAATGGTGCTCCAACGATGAGCTTCAACTGGTGAGTTCCAAATGGTGCTCCAACGATGAGCTTCAATGGGGGTGCTCCAACAATGAGCTCCAAGTAAGGACCTTCTCCAAGAGTCCCTGTTCGGGCGCCAAAGTGATTCCGCTACTTCCTGAACTAGTCCTGGACCCAAATCTCAGGCTATAAAAAAGGCGCAATGTCGCCGCTAGTCAGATCAGTCGTTTTTCCAATAATGCTTTATTCTTCTTCTTTTTTCATTGGTATTCTCTCGATTCTATTCGCTTCTACTCGATTCTATTCGATCTACTCGATTCTATTCGATACATCGATATTTCATTGTGCGATACAATATTCAATAATAAACAATTACAATTGGAATGACTTCTCAAAGTTACAATTACATTTCAATGTTTTCAAAGGTGAACTAAACTAAATACTGCGAGTCTTCTTCCATCCAAGCTTTCGGCGCCAAC
>JAWNOE010000180.1:0-10904 GCA_035046095.1 Drosophila pseudotakahashii | reverse complement strand
TTTTTAATAACTTTTAAACTTGACTTTTTACAATAATGTGTTATATACCAAAATTTAAGGAATCTCATGGGCTATATAGTTTAAAGTTTTAAAGAAAATCGTTAGAGCCGTTTATGAGAAAAATAAAAAAAGCTAAAAATAACCTTAAAAAAATGGTTTTGTGCATAACTTTTTAGCTATTGCATATACATAAATAGTGTTGAGAAGGCGTTTATTGTACTTCAAAATACCTTTAATATGAGGTAAAGCACAAGTCTGTAGCTTAAGTATATCGCAAGTAATGGGCTTACGAAATTTTGCCATTTATAGCTGTTTTCCCGCTAAACTAGCGAGTTTTTCCAAAAGTGGTAGAACTAATGTTTTTTATATCGAGCTGTTTAACACCATATAAAATTTCCAGGATTTTAAACCAACGTTTTGGGACAAACAGACAAGCGCACAAACTCACAAGCTCACAAACTCACAAACTGACAAACAGAATTAAATTTTAATTTTTAAAAGAAGAAGTAAATCTTATTTTGGCTATAACTTTTGAACGGAGCATCGGATTTTATCATATGACCCCTCATTCGACGCGTATTTGCAATTGGAACACATTTATCCCCACCGGCCCCAACAGCTCCAAAATTCGAAATGTTCTATTTTTTACTTTCTCTGCTCTCTCTTCCAAGCCAATTGATTTTCTTTATGTCTTGGTATGCAATCCTGTTAGTTTTTGCGATACCTTTCAATTGGTGTATCGCTCATTATGATCGGACCATCACAGCAGATTTTCAATTCTGCGGCTATATATAGTAGCAGCCGTCGCACACTCTCCTTGTGCGCTTCGTCACTACATGGACTGCCGTCCATAGTGATATTTAAAAGTTAGAAATGCCCGTGAATTTAATATTTGAAATTCCTTAAAAAATGTAAACAAGTGTATTTTTTTATGTCATTTATTTTGTCATTTTTAAAATCAAGTTAGCTATTTTATAAGAATCCAAATGATCCAAATGAATGTTATTTATAAAAAATACTCATAAAGCAAGCAATTTTATATATTTTAAAGAATTTTTAAAAATTAAATTCACTTATATAGTCTTCTATTTTCTCTTTCTTTTATTTAAAATATTTAAATAATTATGTTGTAATATTTTATTATTAAATGGAGTCTTAAATAAAAAATTTTAATTTTTAATAGATTAAAAAATTACTTTTTTACTTTACGTCATTCTGAAATTTTCAAAAGACTTAAAATTAAATTTTTTGTCATTAGAAATTCTTAAAAGACTGGTACCGTAAATTTAAACAACATTGATTTATAAAAATATACCATTACCATAAAACTATTTATCATAAAATCAAAATTAATAATAACTATAACTATTATAATTTAAATCAAAATCAATAATTACCATTAATATACAAATTAAATAAATAAAAGAGTATAAAAGAGCATTCGTGGAAATGTATATAACAGGTAGAAGGAAATGTGTTCGACCATATAAAGTATATATATTCTTGACCGGATCTCTAGCCGAGTCTATATAGCTATGTCCGTCTGTCCGTGTGATCTCGGAAACTATAAGAGCTAGATAGTTGTAGCCTTCTTGGCTTCTCATTCAGATCAAGTTTGTTATGCGAATGTGCCAAGCCCACTCTAACGCGCACAATCGCTCACGGCGCAAATTTCTGTGTAGCGCCCACACCCTTGCACTTTTTGTAAAAGTTTTAAAAAGTTATGAGCATTCAATGTTTAGTTCGCTAGATGGAGCCAGATTGAATTCTCTGAAAGCTAGAAAGTAAAAATGTTCCATACAGATTATTTTAGTGCCTATGAAGACCATTTTTGCTTCAGACGAGTGATACGCCCTCTCTAACGGCTAAAAAACCCGTCAACTCTAAAATCGTTCTAGCGCCCGTATTTATAAGGATTTTGTGAAAGTTTAAATAAGGTTTTGTTTCGACTACATAGATCGACAACAAATAGCCCAGTACTAAACTCTGCAAAACCTACCCCATAATTAGAAACTTTCCATCACGTCACAGTTTTGAGAAAACAGTGGTCAAAGTTCCAAATTTTCGATTTTAAAGCACTTTTTGGGGCCTAAGAGCCAGAATTTAGCGGAAATGGTACTTTGAACCTTTAACTTCAACAGTGTCCACTTGCCAATTGGCCGACCTTTACTTCATTAGCTACAATGGATCTTACTAAGGTATAGTATCCTCATACTTTCCTTGTTGAAATAAGACCCGTACACACACAATACATTGAAAATATCAGGTCACTACAGACAGAAAAATGTCACAAAATTTACCTTTGTAAAAGGCATTGGCTGCGTTCAGCAGAACAACATGATCATGGATCACTGATGGATCAGTAATCAGTGATCAAGTGTGTTCTGCTGAACGCTCATGATACATAACCATGCTATAAAAGTAATCGGCTTGAACCTATCGGTATCGATGCACCCCGCCAAAAACAGCTGTTCTTTTGCTTTACTGAAATGGATAGTACGTATATTTTCTTTATTAAGGAATAACTAATTAGCCTTTTTAATATTACACAGCGGAAATCAAAATCTGGACAACTGGGGTCACAAAGCTTCTTTTAGCTTTGTATTTTGAAAAAAAAGAAGACTTCAGGAACCCCAAAATTAAAAATAAACATGTCTGGCGCGACATACAACAAGCAATGGAGGGCCACGGTGTAACCGACCTGGACCCAGATAAGTTGGATAGGAAGTTTAGGAACCTAAAAAAAACGTACGACAACATAAAGGTGAAAAATCGCAGCACGGGCCAAAGTGCCTCGAAGTGGGAGTTCTCCTCCGAAATGGAAGCCATTTTCGAGAATGATTTGGCCATGAACGGTGCCCGCACCTTGGCAACAAATATGACCGAGGAGGAGAACGAGGAGCAGCTGTTGGGATACACAGAGTACTTGGAGGGGTACTATGAAGAAATGGAATCGTCCTGCGCCACTCCCACAACGTCCTGCGGAGCAGAAACGCTCGAGTCTGGTGAAGGCGACAAGGAAGGTGGGAGCCGCAAGCGAAAGGCCAGAGTCCAGAAGGGCCAGTACTACCAAAAGAAGAAGGCGCTGGAGGCAGAGAGCGAAAAAGTAGAGGAGCTTAAAAAGCTGACCGCCGTAATGGAGGAAAGCAATAGGCTGCAGGCTGAGCGGAACGATCTCCTAAAAGAATTTTTAAGCAAAATGAACAAGTAAATAAAAATAAAAACATGGTTATAGCATAATGAAGAAGTGAAAATAAATACATAGTTATAGTTATAAGAGATCTCATTAAATGAAAACAAAATATACTTTATAACGTGTTTTACTAAAAAAGCTTATTGTAACATATTTTTAATATTATCTCTTTTTATAATCGCCTCAGATAATTGTCTTTCCGATTCTGTTGACCAATTACAAGTCACTATTTCCTCATTGTTGTCTTCGAAAATATCCCAGTCTTCTTCATCACCATTGATCAAAATAAAATTGTGCAACATGCATGACGCCAAAATAATGTAGTTTCCACAACTAGGAGATTTAATTTCCAAATACTTCAACCTTCGAAACTTACCTTTAAGTAACCCAAATGCTCTTTCTATAATGGATCTTATAGATGAAAATCTTACGTTATATAGGGTTTGCGATGTACTTAAATGTCCATTATCTCTGTAAGGTGTTAACAAAAATTTACTTAATGGGTAAGCAGAGTCGCCTATTAAATGCCGGTCCTCAGAAAGAAGCGGATTTTCCTGATTTGCCAGCTTGGAAAACTGTGGGCATGATTTAAATACTCGTGCATCGTGCATTCTGCCTGGTTGTCCAACAAAAACATTTATAAAGCGACCAGTACTGTCACATATGCCCTGAAGGATTATAGAATGAACTTGCTTTCTATTATAGAAGTCTCGAGCATTTCCTACAGGTTGCTTTATAGGTATATGGCAGCCGTCTATAGCTCCTATTACACCTGGAATTCCTCCAGATTTTTCCTCAAATATTCTAGCTAAAATAAAGTAAAAAGTTTCCCATTTTTATGTACAATCTACATATGTCAATTTTATTTTTGGCCTCCTTGCATTTCTCTTTTTCCTCAAAAATCATCAATCAATACCAAAAAAATGTAGAAGTTAGCCTTTTTTCTTACGTCAATATCTTGCAACAATTTTGGAAAAACGTCGTAAAAAATTTTTGTCTAGCAAACTTACAACGCAATAAAAAACCCTAATTGTATCCGTTATAATCAACACGAGTTGTCATAATAATAATATTTTCACTTTTCTTGGCAAATGTTCAGAGAAAACAGACACACTACCAATTGAAGTTAATGGCATCCAATTTAACGCGCTTGCGACTCTGGCGCCTACGTTAACACCATCCGTGTTTATCTGTTTTGAGAAATGATGACGGCCAAGGTTAAACCTTCTGAATCACCGTATGTAAACTATAATGGTGAGTTTGTTGCTCGCTTATTTGGTTTTCATAAAAGATTATCCCTTTTATTAACGTTCCTCTTTGAAGTGTGCCAGGTCAGTGCCAAAGGCATAGCACGGTTAAACAGTTCAACTTAGACTTTCCAAAAAAGCTAAACCTTTCTTGTACATGTGGAAATCCAAAATAAAGTAAATAATAGAAATGCTAGTAGTCCAGGTCATGCTTCAGCATGTGAACAATATATCTTAGTGAATTTCGGTGTTTTCCGCCAAGATTCGATGAGATTTTCCCTGCATTTCATAAGGATAACTCTTCACAAAGTTCCCTTATCTAAGGCTCAAAGTCACAGTTAGATTCGACGACCATAAATTGTGCCAATTAATCGTGAGGCATTGTGTTCATCCCCCTTTGATGTTTGTAGTCGGGTATACTTACTTTATCACTCCTGACATTACGTTTTTCATGTCTGGACGCCTTAAAGTTTCGGTAATGAAAGATCGTGGGAGATCACATTCCTTACCATCTTAATGACTATTTAACAAATATCGATACATTCAAATGAACTATCGTTACAATTGACTTATTCTACTACAATAGTCAGCTTGCTGAGATGGCTAGGGATTTTGATGGTTGAAAATTAAATATAGTTTTCGGAACAGTTTAAATTATATCAATCTGGGTGTAGGCAGCATCGATGGGAAGACATCTGCAGGAACATTAAGGTTTATGTTGCTGGCCATTATCCTTTTTGGAGATTAGTTTTGATGAATTACTTTGAATATGAAGAAAGTTTTACGAAGGACTTGTCAAATAACTGTTTTCTATTAAATATCATAGCATGCAACTTTTTTAGACACAAAATATATAACAAATAACCTGTTGTTTGGCGAGAGATTGCATTCATTTTTATACCCTTGCAGAGGGTATTATGATTTCAGTCAGAAGTTTGCAACGCAGTGAAGGAGACGTTTCCGACCCCATAAAGTATATATATTCTTGATCAGCATCACTAGACGAGTCGATCTAGCCATGTCCGTCTGTCCGTCCGTCTGTCCGTCTGTCCGTCCGTTTCTACGCAAACTAGTCCCTCAGTTTTGAAGCTATCGGGCTCAAACTTTCCCAAAAGTCTTTTTTCTATTGCAGGTAGTATATATGTCGGAACCGACCGGATCGGGCCACTATATCTTATAGCTCCCATAGGGAGGATCGAAAAAAAAAACGTAAAAAAATCTAGCTTTGGTGTTTTTTTAAATATAACCTTCTACTTTTGGGAATACTATTTTTATAATATTTCTGAATTTCGAATAAAATTTCTAAAAAATCGGTTGACTATATCATATAGCTGCCATAGGAACGGTCGAAAAATTAGATGAAAATTAATAGAAAAAAAATTATATCTTTGTTGACTTATATTACATTATCTTCTCCTCTAGGCTATGGCTTTTCTATAACATTTTAAAATTTCGTATAAAATTTAAAAAAAATTCGGACGGCTATATTATATAGCTGCCATAGGAAGGATCAAAAATTAATGCCAAAATAATACGAAACCAGCTAAAATTAGGTTTGTTGTAACATATTCGTAAGTTAATTTAAATTTAATGTTTTTGTAAATGAATAGGAATGATCTGCAAGGGTATATAAGCTTCGGCTGGCCGAAGCTAGCTTCCTTTCTTGTTTTGTTTAAAATTAACTTTTAATTAAATATATTTTATTAATATTAATTCTTATTATTTATTTATTATTTTGTTTCATGCGAAGTTCACATGACACACATGTGAAGTTTACATTGTGAACGAAGAAATAATTTTGACTTTTATAGAATTAAATGAATTTGAATTTAAAATCATTCATTCATTTATTTGATTCGAAACAAATTTAAAAGTCATACAATTTATTTCAAATAGAATTTGAATGAATGAATCAAAAATTAAATGGCATGCTAGGACACAACAAAAATTGAATGATACACGCAGGGCTCTAATGTGTAGCAGGACAAGACACACATCACGTTGTGAATGACTTGACAGAAAAGTTTATTTCACCAGGATCAAAGTTTTCCTGTCGTTGGGGAACAGTGCTTGAACAGCACCATTTGAACGTAAAAGTTAACATATATATTTCCTATGTTTTCTAAGTGTGCGTTTCCATTCATATTGGTCATTGTCCGCTCTTATATGGGGTTCATGTGGTAATTTATAGTTTCCAGGTCAATTTTCTTCCGGGCATAGGCAGTACAAACTACTCTCGATCGGGCGACTATATCCCGCTATCCCTAGGTACACAAGTTCTATATTTCTCCATTTTTTTTTAGAAATTTTGACAACTCTAAAGCTATCATTTCGTTGGTTTTAAACATTTCTTAATATTATTTTCATTTCATATAAAATAAGACTTAAAATTGACAAGGGCAATTTGACAAATTACGATTCCGTTATTGATTAATATTTCAAATTATACTTGATACTTTTATATAATCAAATAAAAACACCTCTTAACGAGGTAAAAAACTAGTGACGATCGCACCTTCAACATACAAAAGTTCTGATATCAACATTTGTGACGAAAAATTATTACACTCGTCATCAATACACTTTCTGATATTTTCTCATTCGACCCGCCCTAGCAAACTATTCGTCTTTTTCGTCTTCACTCTACACAGGCATTTTCTTTAGCAGCGTGCCGAATGAGAAAATTTCAGAAAGTGTATTTGATGACGAGTGTAATAATTTTTCGTCACAAATTTTGATATCAGAACTTTTGTATGTTGAAGGTGCGATCGTCACTAGTTTTTTACCTCGTTAAGAGGTGTTTTTATTTGATATCAGAAGTTTATAATTCTTAAACTATTGGATTTGAACGAATTAACTTTAAAAGGCGATCAAGTAATTCAAAATAACTTTTAAACGAGGTATAGCACATGTCTGTAGCTTTAGTAGTGTAGAACTTACGATCTAACGAAATAAAGCTATTTTTAGCTTTTTCCCGCTAAAGCAGCGGGTTTTTCCAAAAGTCGTTAAACAAAAGTTTCCTATTTGGAACTCCTTAAAACAATTGAAATGATTCCATGACCCTAAAATACAGTTTGGATACGCACATACAAAATGTAATGCTTGGGCAGCATTAATTGTTATGAGCTGGCAAAAGTGGATATTTTCGTTTTTTAATAACTTTTAAACTTGACTTTTTACAATAATGTGTTATATACCAAAATTTAAGGAATCTCATGGGCTATATAGTTTAAAGTTTTAAAGAAAATCGTTAGAGCCGTTTATGAGAAAAATAAAAAAAGCTAAAAATAACCTTAAAAAAATGGTTTTGTGCATAACTTTTTAGCTATTGCATATACATAAATAGTGTTGAGAAGGCGTTTATTGTACTTCAAAATACCTTTAATATGAGGTAAAGCACAAGTCTGTAGCTTAAGTATATCGCAAGTAATGGGCTTACGAAATTTAGCCATTTATAGCTGTTTTCCCGCTAAACTAGCGAGTTTTTCCAAAAGTGGTAGAACTAATGTTTTTTATATCGAGCTGTTTAACACCATATAAAATTTCCAGGATTTTAAACCAACGTTTTGGGACAAACAGACAAGCGCACAAACTCACAAGCTCACAAACTCACAAACTGACAAACAGAATTAAATTTTAATTTTGAAAAGAAGAAGTAAATCTTATTTTGGCTATAACTTTTGAACGGAGCATCGGATTTTATCATATGACCCCTCATTCGACGCGTATTTGCAATTGGAACACATTTATCCCCACCGGCCCCAACAGCTCCAAAATTCGAAATTTTCTATTTTTTACTTTCTCTGCTCTCTCTTCCAAGCCAATTGATTTTCTTTATGTCTTGGTATGCAATCCTGTTAGTTTTTGCGATACCTTTCAATTGGTGTATCGCTCATTATGATCGGACCATCACAGCAGATTTTCAATTCTGCGGCTATATATAGTAGTCGCCGTCGCACACTCTCCTTGTGCGCTTCGTCACTACATGGACTGCCGTCCATAGTGATATTCTTAATTGTAATTTCTGGGCGGTTCAATTCATTTCGAGGAATTTTTGTTTTTTTGCCGTTTCTGTAAAGTTGTTATACCCGTTACTCGTAGAGTAAAAGGGTATATTAAATTCGTGCAAAAGTATGTAACATGTAGAAAGAAGCGTTTCCGACCCTATAAAGTATATATATTCTTGATCAGGGCCACTAGCCGAGTCGATCTAGCCATGTCTGTCTGTCCGTCTGTCTGTCTGTATGAACGCTGAGATCTCGGAAACTACAAAAGCTAGAAAGTTTGGATTACCCACACTTATTCTTGGGCTTCCTCTAACGCCCACAATCGCCCATAATCGTCCACAAATGATTTTAAAATGTGTCTAGCGCCCACATTTTTTAAGATTTCGGAAAAGTATAAATGCAATGTTGTTGCGTTTATTTATACCTATCAAAATGTAGAAGAAATCGGACCATTCATTCAAAAGTTAACCCCGATCAAAGTTTTATATCTCCATCTCCCTCGCACTCCCTCTAGCTGAGTAACGTGTATCTGATAGTCGGGCACCCGACTATAGCGTTCTCTCTTGTTTTCGTTGTGTACTAAAACAAATGACGTCCAAAAATTACTGACCTCCATTGTCATCTTCAAAAATACTTCTTTTTGGTCTTCTTCCTTATTCGAATAACATTTTCGGGGCATTCAAAGAGACTTACTACTCTTTGTATACATTAGGAAACTTAAGACTAGTCGGTTTTGTTTTTCTTTCCAAATCTGCTATTGGCTTTACCTCATTTGCGTTGCCACTTGAAAAACTTTACCAGCTTCACTTGTAAGTTTCCTTAGAAATTGTATTTGCTGTTTGACATTAAACTCTACTGAGTTTGGCTTTATATTTCCATTGAGGATACACTAGAGGCTTCGTTTTTAAAAACTCGAAGTGCCACTCCTGCGACTTTCAAGCTTATGTTCGAGCATTCTGCCTCGGCCGAACGGCTGATCTTGACGTCATTGATGAAGATACCATTCAAGGCGTTCAGAGAATGTTTCCCCGGTTGCCAGATGGCTATGTTGGTTTATATAGCGGTGTCTTGACTTCTGATTGTAGTAGCATATTAATGGTGATTAGGCTTCGGTCAGTGGCTTAAATAATTTCTCCTTGCTGAAGTGCGTCTTATACATTAGGATTGGAATTTTCTATTCTTTCCATTATTTTGAGTTTAATCAGAATTTCCCTCAGCCCGGTTTTTACGTATCGAATTCCGTAGGGGGTCAGTAACTCCCAAATGTTTGAGACGCAACAAGTTTTTTGTTTTCAGAGTGTATGAATTCGGTTACTCCTTACAAAGAAAAATTCTGGTTTCTAGGAATTTGACGACCACGTAGTCGTCGTCAAAGCTGTCATAATTTTCTGACCTGATTCACCGCACTTCGTTTACATTAATTTCAACAGATCATAAGCTAATAAAATCGAAAAACAACAATGTGTGTAACCGCTTGTGAAATCATGGAATTAATGGCTGCTTGCACCGCAATGTGGCTTAACTCTTTCCTTTGAATATTGGCTGAACGGTCATTTACCGTCATTTGGAGGACGCACCTGGTCTTTCTTCTCGAACACAGATCGCAGCCTTTGGCTGTCCGAAGTACCCTCGTATAAAACGAATTAATTATTGGAGATTCTGTCTTGAAACTGGTCACTTTGGCATAAAGTTGGATCACACTATCCGATGTTATCGGCGGCCTCATAGGTGCGATGGCGCTCATTCAGAAAATATTAAAGCTTTAGGTGAGTAATTAAAGCGTAACTCTCAAAGTATTTATTGGAACACACTATGAGGCTAGGAGTTTCAATAAAGGACCACATATATCTATTTTCTCTCTTTGGCGACTATATGTTGAATTAGAATCTCTTTGAAATAACCAAATACCTTGTAGTGTGAAGTACTACATAGGCAATCAGTTTAGAGTGTTATTTTGGAACCTCGGTCGTTTTAATCACAAGTGCCCTTCGCTCCGTCCCTATGAACGGAGTTGGAGGATATTTGTACAGTCGGCACTTACACATAACACAAGTTTACGAAATAATACTCTTGAAGTGCTCCACAGCAATTGATGGCAAATTCTGATAGTGTTGGAGCCCTAGATCACGAAAATACCACTAATCCTGCCAGTTTTTGTTTCATTTTAAAGTCAATAGATCAGAGCTTAACTTTGCCATACAGATCAATGTGATTGTATAGTAATGGCAGCGCAGCAGCTCGACAAAAGATGAAAAATTTGTTATTTGGTCGACGGTAAGTCGGCTGTATAAATCGTAAACTCGAAAATCATAATCATATCATAATGGGTACCAAGCCGGGTATGGTAAAACAAGCCGGGTATGGCCCAAATTCATGGAACATTGGATTTATGAGAGATTTTTAAAGTTCGGATTTTTCACTTTTTTCGTTCGACAGAGTCTAAATTTTGTTACGTCG